>CM039429.1:13048982-13213982 GCA_022379115.2 Bauhinia variegata | reverse complement strand
CATTTGAAAAAAGTATTATAAATTATTGAAATAAAAACGTTAATATTGCATTTTTAGACAACTTTCGGAATTATTAAGTTGATGTACTGCATTATATCCAAATATATAACACCAAGACCACCTTGCTAACTGATGTGGGAGCCACAATTCATGATACATCATGTCCAAGCCCTTTTGACTGCACCCACAATCAATCGAACAGACAAGACTGTTGGCTCTGACACCACCTTAACAGCTGGCTCAAAAGAAAAAATTGCCAACCCATATATAAAACACCTAAGACCACTCTTGCTAACCCATGTGAGATACATCAAGTGACAAGCTGAGATGAGATAGAGTGGGTGTCAGCTTGATTGAAAAGTTTGGGGAGCGGGGAGGAAAGGGTAATTTGGAAACAGAATTTAGAAAAAAGGTATTAGGGGTGTGCAAGTAATAATGCCAAAAAACTAGGGGAATAATTTTTGCACCACCTCAAATGACACTTCTGGAAATATGTTTCTTGACAATACAAGGAGGGTGGGAGTATTAATCTTGTATGGTGCAAAAATTAATCTTAGAAAATAATAAAAAGAGAACCAAGTATGCATTGGAACTTAAGCACAACCAAAGCCGAACACATGCCCACAAGTAAGTCCAAATTGCCTAAATAAAAAAAAAAAAAAAGGAAAAATTAGTAGCATAATACCAAAACCCAAAACGGTGTTGGCAAGGGCCTTTCGATGAAAGAAGAGAGTTTTCAATGGGAGCAAGGGATTGAGCAGATACACTAAAGTAAAAGGCACATTCAAAGATTTTTGGATGAAAAACTAGAAGAATCTTTTTTTTATTCCCTCACATTATTTGATAATTTCACAAAAACTCTCACATCTTAAACTAAAAAAATTAAACTCTCGTATTTTAAGCTAAGAACAAAAGTTGATATTCTGTATATATAAAAATTACTTCAAGAAAATTTATTTTTATTCTTGGTTTGAAATATAATAATTTATTTTGTTTAATTTAAAATATAATTTTTTTTAAAATTAACAATAATTAAAAAGACAAAAAAAGTCTTTTTTTTTTTTATGAAAAACTATGTTGAAATATTATGAGTAGTCCTTGTCCAATTCTTGATGGTCATTTTTTCTCGGTCACCCTTTAGTTTTGACATACATACTGTCTTTATTTTTCTTTATGTTCATTTCTTTGACACACCCCTTGCTTCCAAGTCAATTTAAATGGGCACTCAAGCCCAAAGTCATATACAAGAACATGTTCTAGTGCTTTTAAATTGGGTATTTCTTTTAACACCCCAAAAGTTTCTAGACACCCCAAATAATTTTTTAATACAAAATGATAAACTACCAGTCCTACATTTTAAACCTCCTTCCACTTCCTCCCACTTAGATCCATCTAGTTCATCACCTCAAACATTGTATTCTCACCCCCAAATGCCAAAATCGACGTCATTCACTCACCTCTCCAAAACCCTCACTTTGTCTCCCTCTCTAACCCAACCAAGTTCATGCAGAGCTCTTGTCATGGGTCATGAAGTCATTTTAAAAAAAAAAAAATGACAAACAAAGAGGGAGATTCTATATGCCTATTGTCGAAAGATATATATGATACGAACCCCGCCAACATTGTGACGAAACCCGTAACGAAGATTAGTTAAGGATCGTTTCTAATTCAGGCTTGTATGGAAACTGCAACCCAGCACCTATATTGAGGTGTGAACCTTGGTATAGTGAAGACGCCACAATCAATGATGAATGCTTGATTGATAAGTCGAATAGCTCTTCAAAGAACTAAGGAGAATATGAAAACTCACAATTTGGTTTAAACGCATATTCTGCATATTATTGAATCAAAGAGGCCTATTTAAAGGCTTTACAAGAATAGGAAATCTTGTTTAAACAGAAAAGGAAATAAAATAAAAGTAATCTAATCAAATCATATAACTTCTAAAATTAGGAAACTAAATAAAGTAACTAATCCTAATACAATAAGCTCTGTAATTTCCTAATCAAATACAATCAATTTGTTGGCTAGCTTGACCATGGGCCTCCACGAATTAGCTTGTTCCAATGCTTCTTGCACCATCCCATTTAGGGCTTCCTTGAACCTCTTTGCCCTAGCTCTTGTCATGGGACCAAGTGGCACTTCAAGTGGGTCTCTACTCCACTTGGCAACAACATTTCCATGTGCAGTGCTGGCAACAACATCTCCATTGGCAGCAACAACGTTCCCATTGGCAGTGCTGGCAGCAATGCCTCCATTGGCAGCATTGGTGGCCATGTTTCCATCATTCCCCTCCTCTTGAAAAGGATTTATCCTCAAATCTGCAAGGTATACATAAAAAAAGGAATATATATTAGAAACAAGAGTTACATTACCCAAACTGGACTTACCTTGATGCTCTAATATATCAACTTCAGTATTGATATATTTAAAAACTTGGATCAAATCTTCTTCTCTTGTTTTTAGCTGAAATCTTGTTGGAAACATATGTATCTTCGTTCTCTTGTGTAATAATCCTCCAGGGTCAAATATTATCCTTTGGACAACATTGTGTTGAACTTTCTCATGCAATTTTACTACAAAGAAAACTTTCAATTTCCCACTTAAGCTAGTATACTTATCAACATGTGATAGTAATCGATTCATGTGGGTTAATGAATTTTAACCAAAGTGAAATAACAGCATATCAGTAGTCAACATAAAAACTTTTCCATTTATGGGCCATGTGAATTTCACTACATATGCCATAGGAACACCACACAAACTTGCAAAAAGAGAATATGAAGTTTTAGAGTGAACAAACCTATCACACTCAAAATTCTCTATGCAATAGCAAACACAACAATGATGCATTAGAAAGCTCCTTGAAAGTATTGAAAACTCTCTCATGCACATTATTCAGCTTAATCATTTTGGCTTCACAGAATGGATTTCTCCAAAATTTCACATGTTTATGAATTTGCATAAAAGCAATTGCAAAACAAGCATTGGGCTTTTTCTGAAAATCAATATCAGCAACATGTAATTTTCTATTGGACTTATATCCCAATGACACTTCACATAAACTAGGAATAAGAATGTACCTTAAAGGAAGATTTTCAACACTTGCATGTTCCTTTTCATGCTTGCATATAGCAAAGGCTCCATGAATTCAAGCCACTTCTCATGCCATTTCTTCAAATTTCTTTTTCTCAGATCAGTTAACACATTTTGCCAATGTTCAAGATGATCAATGAAATTCCCATTATAGACCAAAGCATCTCCAAAATATTCAACAGCAAAATTACACAAAAATGCACAAAAGAAACTATGAATCACACACAACAGATTTCCTTTTAAGAAAAGACTATCATGTTTATCAAGCTTGTCAAATGTAATTCCACATTCATTGAAGACATGAAAATAGTTCAACTTAGCAGTACTTGAAGCTTTAACGAAATCCAATTCCAATGAATTCAAATCAAGTGCAAAGACAAGTATATTCCTTGGTGATACTGAATTAAGAATGAAACAACTTTTAAAATCATGCAAGAAAGACATAGAAGCATAGTAGTCAAATCCCAACTTATTTGCATTAAGGATTGATACTTTCCTTTGACATGAAGAATTAAGAACCATATTATCCTTAAAGTGCAGCAAGGAATCAATAGCACAAGTCAAGAAAAATTCATCACTCATTTTCATGACAGTAGGATCATGACAATAGGATTTACATATGTGACCTTCATGCATATGAGTTTCAAGCTCCCCAATCAAGGAATTAACATCCCTATTGACAGATTTATGTTCAGCAGTTCCAATTGCATTCAACATGTTAGAACAAGTAACATGATCCTCATACAATGTATTAGCATGCTCAAGTCCTAAAGATTTTGCTCTACTACTAGAGAGTAGAATAAAATCGCCTATGCAGAAATTTTTATGAGCTAATCCACCACACACATCAATCGTAATGATAATATTAGGATCATACTCAAACAAATTTCTCAATCAATTTAGATTTACCTCTAGGATCCATTGGAGTTTTCTCCTTTATAACACATGATGATCCACTAGGCAGTTCCTTTGAGAAATCTCTATGAAAATTCTGCAAGAAAGAAAAATCACTAGAACAAGAGTTATGAGATCTAATTATGAAATCATGAGAAAAACTCACACTCTTATCCTCACTTTTTCTTGTGCACTCATGCAGGAATTTTTCTTTTATCTCAAGCACTCTCTCATTTTTGCATTGCTGTCCACCTTCTTCACTCTTATTTTTCTTAATTACACTTACTTCTTTTTCAGACTCATATATAGTTTCTTTTCTCTCAAATTTTCTCTCTATTTCTTTTTCCTCCTCATTCTTTTTTCTCCTCACTTTTCTCACCACTCTCACACTCAATCACTCTATTCTTTTCTTTTGGACTCTCACATTCATTTTTAGCACTATTTTCTTTTTCAAAAGCTGCCTCATTTTCTTTTGCACTCTCATTCACTATTCTTTCAGAATTTTGCCTTTGAATTCTCTTTTGATCTTCAAGTGCCTCTTCTAGTTTGAGAGAAACTAACTTAAATTTTCGGTCATTCATGGAAAGAATGTATCTATCCTTTTTATCATGAGTACCCTTTCTTCCAACCTCCCAAGGATGCCCCAAGAGTAAGTGACAATCATACATTGGTGCCACATCACAAAGCACTTCATCCTTATATTTGCCAATTGAGAATGCAACTAACACTTGCGTTGTTACCCATATGTCTTCACTGCCTTCCAGCTACTTCAACCTATAAGGTTTAGGGTGCTTTAAGGTGGGTAAACTTAGCTTCTCAACCATATAAGTACTAGCAAAGTTAGCATTCTTCTCACCATCAATGATCAAGCTACATACTTTTTCGTTCACATGGCATCTAGTTTGGAAATACTTAGGTTGCCTCTCACCACCAACTCCCTCAAGCTGCCTAATGGGTAGGGCATCTTCATGAATGGGTTCTCTAAAGCCTCTTCTATTACAGCCCTTCAATGCTGGTATTTTCTCTTCATCTCTTGTGACATCACTACTCTTCCTAGAGTTGATTACTCCCCAAAAAGATTCTTCATCTTCTTTCTTCTTGGGTTCAGCTCTTGTTCCCCTTGGTGGAGCTCGGCCTCCTCTAGGCACGCTAGGCGGCTCCCTTTGGGCATTTTCTATGCGGTCTATTCTGCCATGTAAGGCTTCCAGCTCCGCTCTCATCATTCTCCTCACCTCTCTTGTCATTGCCTCCATCATCGGTTGTGGATCTACAACACCCTTGCACCTATCGAAGCACTTTCATGAGACATGCTTGCTGCAAGAAGAAATGTTAGTAAAATAAAATCCTCACTTCACACAACTCACGTGTTTCCTCTCAAGGATTGGCACTCTAATTCACTCGTGTTTACAATGAGAATAATTTGGCTTTTGCTCTCCGTAATGTATGTCACTCTTGCATTTTTCCACTCCTAATCCTCTCAAGAGTTCTTATTAAGCTACTCAACCCAAAACAGAATTTTCTGGGCAAGTTTCTCAACCGAACAAGGTCAATCAATTCTGGAAAATTGCAGAATTTTCTGGGCACAATTCACACCCGAAATAAGATAATTAAATCCGGAAAAATTCAGAATTTTCTGGGCACAATTCACGCCCAAAAAAGATCAATTAATTCTGGAAAATTTAAGAATTTTCTGGGCACAATTCACACCTGAAACAAGGCAATCAAATCTGGAAAATTTTCAGAATTTTCTGGGCATAAAGGTATACGAATTAAGTGGCCAATTCTGGAACAATTAATTGGCAACACAACAAATCTGAATTCTGGAAAAACAAGGATGCAGAATTCAAGCAAACAATTCAAATCTGAAATATATCTTGCAATAACCCAAATCTGAAATCTGGGAAACAAGCATGCAAGACACCAATTCGAAAATTCTGGAATATACCAATTCAAGACATCAATTCGAAATTCTGGACAATTCAAGACAATAACCGAATCTGAATTCTGGAAAGTAAGAGTGCAGAATTCAAATATTCAAATCTGGAAACCAAGAATGCAATAACCAAATCTGGACAATTTTTTTTTTTCGTTTTTTTTTTTTTTGAATATGGGAAAACCAAGAACACGTTCTCCCCTTTGCTGTTTCTATTTTCTATTGTTGTTCTCTCTTTTTTTTTTTTTTTTATCAGATTTCTGAATGGAGAAGAAGTCCAGAATTGAAATAAACTAAAAGAAAGCAATTAAAGATAAGCAAACCTGAGACTAGAAGCAGTCTCTGATACCAACTGATACGAACCCCGCCAACATTGTGACGAAACCCATAACGAAGATTAGTTAAGGATCGTTTCTAATTCAGGCTTGTATGGAAACCGCAACCCAGCACCTATATTGAGGTGTGAACCTTGGTATAGTGAAGACGCCACAATCAATGATGAATGCTTGATTGATAAGTCAAATAGCTCTTCAAAGAACTAAGGAGAATATGAAAACTCACAATTTGGTTTAAACGCATATTCTGCATATTATTGAATCAAAGAGGCCTGTTTAAAGGCTTTACAAGAATAGGAAATCTTGTTTAAACAGAAAAGGAAATAAAATAAAAGTAATCTAATCAAATCATATAACTTCTAAAATTAGGAAACTAAATAAAGTAACTAATCCTAATACAATCAGCTCTGTAATTTCCTAATCAAATACAATCAATTTGTTGGCCAGCTTGACCATGGGCCTCCACGAATTAGCTTGTTCCAATGCTTCTTGCACCATCCCATTTAGGGCTTCCTTGAACCTCTTTGCCCTAGCTCTTGTCATGGGACCAAGTGGCACTTCAAGTGGGTCTCTACTCCACTTGGCAGCAACATTTCCATGTGCAGTGCTAGCAGCAACGTCTCCATTGGCAGCAGCAACGTTCCCATTGGCAGTGCTGGCAGCAATGCCTCCATTGGCAGCATTGGTGGCCATGTTTCCATCAATATAACTGATTCATCTCAAAATTTAGGATATTGAATCTCTTCCTATTCATTGCTGTCAAAACTATTATTAAAAATCCAGTATTCAGGGTAAGTTAAAAAAAAAAGAAAAAAGTAAAAGAAGGTCCACTATTCATGTTAACAACAGGTAAGCTGAAAGCTACATTCATATAAAAATTTCTAAACTCGACCTTGTATGAAATCACAATTTTATTCAAAATATATATGCTGTGTTGTTATGTCTTCGCAAGAAGAAGACAATGCTGGAGCGGTTTTCTTTTATTCAGAAAAAAAAAGAAAAAAGAAAAGCAAAGTCATGTTTGTAAAATATGAATGACTTTAATAGGAAAGAGATTGTTTGTTATTATGTTATTATAGTTTTAGATTTGAGCTCTACATGTTAAGTCTACATGGCCGTCCCTAGTACTTGCCTTTTATTGAGAACGTGTGGAATTTATTTTTGGTATGGAACATTGATATTTGTAGAGAATAAATTTATCATTAAATTCTTAATTCATAACTAATTCAATTCAAGTTGACTGTATAGGCAAAAAAGCTCTTCTTACCATTTTTTGTTATTTCCTAAACAATATTGATTAAAGTCAATAAAAAATACGGACTAAATCATGAGGAAGGACAAAGGAGAGGGAGGGGGAAATGGGGTACGGTTATGTACAAGTTTTTAAACTTTTTTACCAATATGTAATTCTATTGAATAACATGATAACTGTTTCCATAATATGCTTTGAATGTTTCAGCAAAAGACTTCTTATACTTCCATATAAAAATTTGTGTAATTCTTTCCATGGGATGATGGATTCATTTAATCTGGCATCATAATCTTGCCAAGTTGGTCCTTCCTCAATTTGATGGCATAAACTAACCAAAAATATACTTTTAATATAATTATTTGATAATTGATATTAAATGCTACAAGTCAAAGCTTATTCGTTGACATAAGGTCCACTATTTTACAAGTCAATGTTCATAAGCTTATTATTATTATTATTATCATCATGCTCATCACCATCAACGTGATGGTGAGGGCTATGTTTTTGGATTATTATTTATTTATTTGTTTATGTCATAATCATCCTTATTATTTTTATTATTATCTTCATCATCATGGTGAAGGCCATGTTTTTGAATGGGTTTATAATATGGGGATTTTTTTTTTAATTCAGAATTTTGACAATTTAATTAAAGAGATAACCAACCACTAAGCCATAAATCGAAACTACGAATATCTGGTTCTATTACAGAATTTAGAAAAAGAATATTTTTATCAAAAAAAAAAAGTAATTCGACAAAGTAGTTGACGGTGGAGTGGAGTACCAAATTTTGGATATATAAAGGTGGTAAAATGATTTAAGATACTCCATTCATACTAATGTTTTGCATTTTTAAAAATTTTTATCATAAAATTATTGCAACTTTAAAATTTTAAGTTTTATCAAAATTATTTTATGATTTATATTATTATTTAATTAATGATAACTTATTTATTTTTCCTTTTAGTTACACTATAAATTAAATGATAATAATTATGAAGCCTATGAATGCTTATTTGGATTGGCTTTTAACAAGAGAATATCCTTAAGATTTTCCTCTTTTGTGCTTTGTTTTGCATCAATTTGGCTTCAAAGACTAACTTCGATCCCTTTCGCTACTTTACAATTCAACCCGAAAAGTATCATTGAATTCAAAATGTCAAGAATTCTTCAGTTTTGGCGTCTAGAACAGCAAGGCACCGCCGTAAAAACTATAGAAAATTTGTCAAAAAATTCCTTTTGCATCACTCTTTCTCAATTCGCATACTTCCAGGAGTCTTTTCACAATCCACCACCACCATCAGCTCTTGCCACTTCACATCTCTATGAGTGGGCCTCACTTGCACACGCGCATCATGCGTCGGCGATCATCCCAAGTGTGCCACATCAGCCCTACATGTCATCTATTGCAGCCAATCAAATATGTTAGCATCAGTGCCAAAGTCGTGTCAACCCTAGACATATTGGCCCATTCTCATCACGCCATGTGTCATCAACAGCTGCATCAATCACTACTGACATCATCTTCACATGTCATCAACACGCAAATGCCACCCAGGCCCACCTCACCAAATTAGTGCTTGACATGTCAACAATTGTGCTACATCATCCGCCACATCAACATAATTGACCGCACGGAGTTGATTGTTGACCAACCCATTGACCCCACACCGCCGGCCTCCAGACCACTTTCTCAAGGTTTTTGCGCCTCTGAAACGAGATTTCGGCTTATTTTTGGTTTTTGGAGCCCCCAACTCAAGGTTTTGGGCTATGAGACAATATAAGGTGCATTTTTTTCTATTTGAATTTTTTTAAAAAATTGTATGTTGCTTTGGTATTTCAAGTAATTATGGTAAGCCCTATTATTTCTTTTTCCTTGTGATTATTCTTGATTCTTGCTTTTTTGCCACACACCCCTACTACATTTTACCTTCACACATTTTTTGCTCTACACCCGAGGTAGTTTTAACCTAAAACTAACAGGGGATCTAGTGTTACTACGAAATTTTTTATGGTTTACACGAAAGTTTTCACTTGGACTATAGTGATCATTTTACTAATTAGGGTTTGCAAACAGTTTATCCATTTAGTGATCCAAGTTTGTAGGGTGTGAATCTCATCTTTTTGGTAAAGGCAGTTCAAGAACCTTTGACCTTTTAAGACTATAACAAAGTCATCTTTGTAAAATTTGCAACTTTTAATGAGGACAGAGATTGTTTATTATAATGTTATAACCCTAGTCATTGATTTGATTTTAATGCTTTCGAAATGTTAAGATTTTACAAATATGATAATGTGGTGTTAGATTCTAATACAAAAGTGTCTTAATCCCTTTAACTATTTTAAGCACCGGCTTCATAATTGTTATCATTATTTTATATTGTGATTAAAATAGATGATCAATGAGTATTATTAATGAAATAAGGGTATGAATAGTAAAATAATTTTTACATAACTTTAAAAATTCGAAAATTATAATAATGTTTCAAAAAAAAAATTGCTTTAAAACTTCAAAATATTTAAGATGGATGGATATCCTAATCCTTTTACCACCCTACATATGGAAAAGTTGGCAGGGACTACAAGAAACAGTGACTAATTACCTGCGTTTATTTATTTATTTTTGACTTAAAGGTAGATGTAGATACTTATTTTGAGTTTTATTATTATTAATAATAATAATAATAATAATAATAATAATAATAATAATAATAATAATAATAATAATAATAATAATAATAATAATATTTTTTTGCATATGGGAAATCCTATTCATAATTCATTAATACTAACATTATGAAAAAAATGCTACACCCTAAATTTTAAATTTTAAGCATGAAATATTTAACCTTAACCCTAAAATTGTAATCCTCAATTTAAACATGCTAAACCATAAACTCTAAAACTTAAACCATAATTTTAGAATGTTAAAAACTAAACTCTAAACCCTAAATATTTAACTCCACCTAAATTTTAAAACCTTAAAATATAAATTTTAAATCTTAAATTCTTAAAAAATATAATTAATATTTACATTAATTCCATTATAATACTATTAATTATTATATTAATTAATGTTGTTTACATAAATATTTGCAATTGGCCAATAGTTAAAAAACTTATCATTAATATTTTTTTTTCATACCCACACATTTACTGCTATTATGAATATTCGTTGTCTATCGCCTGTCCGCTTTATGAAAATTTTTTTGCATTCAATGCTTAGAATCTGCTATCATGCATATTTGTTGTCTATCGCCTGTCCCCTTCATGGAAAACTTTTGCATTCAACTTCTTTAGAATCTCTTAATTTGTTTATTTTTGAGAAAAAAACATAATTATGGTCATTGAGACTTATAACCACTACTAAATATACACTTAACATTTAAACTTATTAAAATAATTTTTGACGCTTATGATTATTGTCAAATATATTCATGACACGTCAAATTTATTAATATAATAAGTTGTTTACCTGTATTATTTATTGTTTATATGATTGTTATCTATTAACTCAACCACTTATATCTTAATAAGTTTTTTTTTTTTTTTTTTAAAAAATAGTGATTAATTTATCTCATTTTTTGAGGCATTGTTAAAATAAAATAAAATAAAACATAATTAATTTTTTTTTTTTAAGTGACATAGCAAAATATAAGTAGATGAGTTAATGAATAACAGTTACATAAATAATAAATAGTACAGATAATCAATTCTCGTTAATTGTTAATACATGGATGCATTTAGTAATGATTTTATTGTTAAAGACTGCTATAATAAGTTTAAAGTGTCAACAGTACTTTTAATAATATTTATAAGTATTAAAAATTATTTTGATAAATTTAATGTGTCATTAATAAAAATTTAATAATAATCATATATGTGAAGAACAAAATCATATTTTCTCTTTATTTTTTCATTCATCGCTGTCCAAACTATTATTTAAAATATACTATTCAAGCAGACTTCTTTTTTTAAGTCCACTATTCATGTAAACAACAAGTGAGAGGGACAAAAAGCAATAGGGACTACTTAAGATACTCCCATGTGCGTTTGTAAAACAATTTTTTTTATCTGAAATAGGCAATTATGATCTAAAGCATATATAGCAAGGTCTAATTGAGCATAGTTTATATTGAACTCAAATCCAGTTTTATAACTCACTGCAGTATATGAGGAATTCACCTCTTGGCTACCATTCGAAACTGTCCAAAAGGCTATGTATGCATAAATACACAGCTTCTACTCTATTGACTGCACAGAATTTAAATTCGTTGTCAAATATATCATGGATATAACTACTCCCTGATAAATAAGAAACATAAAAATGAGGAATGAATTTTTATGGAAGAATAAGAAATCTTTTGTTGAAACATTCAAAAGGATTTAGCATAAATGAAAATCACGAGTAAAAAAATTGCAAACTTAAAAGTAATTTATGGGAACGGTTATCATGATACCCTATAAGCTCATTGAGATGAAAATTGGTATGAAAACTACAAACTTCAAAGCATATTATGGAAACAGTTATCATGTTATTCATTCAATAGTTTCGTTCAATAGATTTAGTACATATTATTTTCTCCCGTTATTTTTCTAAAGTTCTTTTCATCCGAATCACATAATTTTAAAAAAAAAATTATAAAAAGTAGTTAATATATTAGTATTTTAAAAAATTATTACAACTTTCTAACTTTATCTTTATTTAAAGTCAAACTTTACATTAATTACTCCCTCCGTTTCAAAATAATTGTCCTTTAAGATTTTTGCACAAAAATTAAAAATAAAATAAATAAGTTAACAAATAATACAATATTACTAAATTGTCTTTATTTATTCTTTTTGAAGAAAAAGAGAATGGTAAGTAAGTAAAAGAGAAACATATAAGATATTAATTGAATGTTGAGGGCAAAAGTATAAATAAATAATTAATGTTGTATTGAAATGATAGAAGGATAATTATAATAAAATAATTTTTTAAAAAAAGACAATTATTTTCAAACAGAGATAATAATACCTTGGAATTAAAGAGGATCAATATTAATGAATGGCAATTATAAGAAGAGATAATAATAAGTAATTCTAAAGTTCTGTAAAATGTGTTATATTAAGGACAATAAAAAACTTTTAGAAAAGACCTTATAAATAAGAGTGAATGGAGTAATAAAAATAGTTTAAAACTTGTATACAACCGTACCCCATTTCCCCTCCCTTTCCTTCGACCTTCCTCATGATTTAATCATATTGTTAAGTGACTTTAATCAATAATTGTTTGGGTAGAAATTCATTTAATCATATTGTTCTTTAGTTAAAAATGTATCATTTTAAATAAGATTCAGTCAACCTAGACGGCACAAGTCATCTGCAATGACAAGTATTAGGAACGGGCTTGTGGACTTAACATGCAGAGCTGTTGTGGTGCGTGATGAAGGGTTGAAATAATAATAAAAACAAAGAGAGAGATTCTATATATTTATCATGCATTACATAATTTTAGAGGAACTATAAATTACGTAACATGTATATTTTATCTCTTTGTTTATTTTATGAATTCATCGCTGTCTAAACAATATATTGTTTATAATCCACTATTCATGCAGAATAAAAAGGTATCTATTATTCATGTCGACGACGGGAAATTAAAGCTACATTCATAAAAAGATTTCTCGACACCACCTTGATTCGAATCTCAATTTTAGCAAAAAGACTTGATAAATTAGTTAAAAGTTGAAAAGTAAACTAAAAACTAACACTAATTTTTAGTTAAAAATTGACAACTCTTAAAGTAATATATTGAATTAAAAATGTTGTTATTAATCATTTTTAATTGAGTCCCTAATGCCATATCATTTTCTACCATTTTATGCAACTAAAATAATTTTTGCACCCTAAAACTACATTTCAATAAAATTTATTAATTTAGATTTTAGTTTTGAAACAGTATTTAATGTGAAATAAAGTGACTGAAAACCTAGAATACTCTTCGAAAGTAGGGTAATGATATCAAAATTCTAATTCATCAAATTCTGTTATTTACAAATGAGAGGTATTTATAATAATTAAATAACATACTTATTAGGTAACCCTGTTTTAGAACTAAAAAATAACTCAGTACAAAAAATAAAATAACCAAAATAAGATAAAATGACCCAGCACAAAAAATCCCTAAATTAAAATAATCCAAAATAAAATACTGATTTCTAAAATTAAAAATCATTTTATTTTAAATCATTCTGTTCTACAGGAAGAACTATTGTCCAAAGGGTTAAAAGATAGGTAATAATCCAAATGAGTAGAAGCCAATGCATAAAAAGTATCATCGGCATTCAATATAGGGTTAAGAAATACTTTGGTGCGCCTAAGGAAGTGTCGCTCCCCAAGGACAGAATGATATATTTGCCATGCAATTGGGCGACTTAAGCACTTTGGACGTGTACAAGAGGTTGGAAGAGTAGGCATTAAGCAATACTTTGGTGCGTCTAGTCACTATGGGTCAGGACCGGTGACAAGAGAAGAGGTGGAGGTGATCTTGGTCTGAAAGGAACAAGACATGGAATGACGAATAGCTGCATAGAGAAAATGATCACTATAGTCAGCTCTCAAATGCTAAAAATTGGTGTGCCAGGCCATTTTCCTATTGTTTAGAGCATAAAAGGAAGTTGTGCACCTAAATATGTAGCTGAGATTCTCCATTCCCACCCACTTGGTAGAGTGTGAGCTTTATCTAGAGGATCCCCATGCATATAGTGGCATATGAGAAGTGCGACAATACTTTGGGGTCAACTATCCACTACCAACAAATTGCAGCAGACTAAATGAGGATGGTGGTTGAATGTGTTTTATATGCCGATGCACTTGTCCCATATCCTACTAATGAGATTTAGACTGTGGGGCAAGCACCCC
This sequence comes from Bauhinia variegata, assembly GCA_022379115.2. Lineage (NCBI taxonomy): Eukaryota > Viridiplantae > Streptophyta > Magnoliopsida > Fabales > Fabaceae > Bauhinia > Bauhinia variegata. Next base: position 13,199,569 of record CM039429.1, on the reverse strand, counting down.
AAAATTTTATTCTGTGGCCCGTAATCTTGTCATTGCAGTTCAACCTAAAGTATGATTTCATTACAACTTTTTTTTTTCTGCTTTCGCATATTACATATCAATTTTATAACTCATTTATTGATTCATTCTCCTATTATACTATTTAAGAGTATTGCTGCATCAAATGAGGAATATACATTTGCAGATAGTTTTAATTACCTCAATTTTAACAGAATATGTGATTTGAAATAAAGTGAAGACAAACCTGAGTATTCTTCTAAATTAAGGTAATGATACTAATATTCTAATACATGTTGTCAATTATTTATAAAGGAACCCTATTGATAGACAAAAGATAACCCAATAATTAAACGACACACTAGTAATTAATTAACCCGATTCTAAAACTGGAAAAAATATCCAAAAGGAAAAGAAAATGGTCCAACACAAAATAAAATCTCTAAATGAAAATAATCCCAAATCAAATCTTAACTTCTAAACAAAAAATCATTTATGTATTTTAAATCATTCCTCGTTGGGGGAAGAACTCTCCTCTAGCAGCACTTGTTTGTGCAGCACCATCATCATGTTTGTAATAATTCTTAAGACTTTCCCGACGATCTGCCAAATTTTAAAATTAATACCACAAGTTATATGGTATAAAGGATACCAATAAAATCTTCCAGCAAGCAGTTTGTAGGGAGAGGAAATTATTTGAAAATAATGTCATTTACTTTCCTCTATCCCGTTGTAAACCAGGTCATAAGGCAAGGCACTAGTAGATGCAAGATCATTTGTATCTATGGCGTTTGGGCCTTTGGGTGCAGTCAAAGGATGGTGCAAAGGCTACAATAAAGTAAAATTTTCAGCATAAGGAGAAAGACAAAGATGTGAGCAAAAATAAGAGTTGATATATGAAGATTTCCTGATAAAAGAATGTTTATCTTACATACACTTGATCAAAACCTCAGTCTCAGTTATTTTTCAATGGGGTCTTGGTTGAGTTAGTCCTCCAGCATAGCTACTTGACACCGTGTTCGACTCCCCTGAAAACATTATGTTAAAATCCATGCATATATCCCCTCCCCTTTCTAATTATGACAAAGAAAAAAGTATCAGTTACCTTCAAGCTACAGCCCAATGAAAAATTATCTATAAGATTGACCAACTCAAATGGAGATGCAAATCAAAACACGCGAATAAAATCTTTATCACAACTCACAAGACAACAATGATTCAATCCGAAAACATCTGCCAAAAAATAGAGTAATCATTGCATCACAATAGCCATATATACCAAACCAAAAACAAATTAAAAAGATATTCTATATTCCTTATTATATAAAATTGCTAAAGGCTCAAGCAGCTTACAAAAGAAAATCTTACCTTGCTATTTGATAATATTTATCAAAACCAGATACCATGAGAATTTGTTCAAATCCCAAGAAGCAACCCATAGTGGCTAAATTTTTTGGATTTTACAGAGCAACTAGATCAAAAGCTGGGATTATATAATCAGACCATATGAGACAAGTAGAACCAACAAGTTTGCTCCAGGCCCCCCCATTCACAGAAGTAAATATGCATCATATGTTAAGTCAACTTTCAACTAAGGTCTAGTAAAGAAAAATAGACTCAAAAAAGTCACAATCTATGTTCAGTTCTTCGAGAAAAGAAGAAAAAAGAAAAAAATTGAAAATACTGATCAGTGCCAAGGAAAAATAATCTATTATGGCTACAGAAAAAATATGTATGGCGAGCAAAATTTGAAAAAATACCAGTGATGGATCGAGTCCATGTCAGTCAGTCACAAACTATAAAGATAAAAAAGTTAGTAGTTGAAAGCAAGTACATTGTCAAATTTATCTACTACTCTAGTATCTTATGTTTATAACTGGAATGTAAGGATTGGGGATTCTTAAATTTCCAAATGCAGATGCATCAGAAAACAAAATTCCCGATTACATCAGGGACTGTGAAGAAATGACATAAGCAGAAAATGTTGAAACCAAACTAGCATCACCTATATAAAGACCAAGCGAGGAAATTGTGGATTGGGAGCAAGAAATGTATATATTTACCAACCTAATCCAGTTTAAGGGAAAAAGATAGTCATAAAGCAAAAGTAAAATCTTCTGTACTAAATATGTAACACCCTATTTTAACTCTTATATTTATGAAAGACACTTTTTATTAAGCTTGGTTTAAGGTGGTAAATCTCAATTACAAGTTTAGGTTTCCACTGAACAGCTTACTGAGTTGACAGCTTGCTGCCCTGTTCTTGTAAAATATGAGAACGTGATATATAAATGTCTAAATATCATGAAAAGCTCCAGATTAAAATTTTAATGTGTCTAGAACATGTGGTAAAAATTTCATACAAAATCTCGTTGGTTTGATGGGTCATTTAAGCAGAGTTTGTACACTGCCTTGTTTACTGGGAGAATACTATTTAACTACTTTGGAAAATTATTTGAGCATTGAATTGTGTTCCAATTGCCACGAAAATTGGTATAGATGAAGTTCAACATGTCAAATTCTTGCTGTAAAATTTTCAAGTAAAAACTCAGGGCTTAAAGCATCTTACTTGATTTATCCTCTTAATTGCCAGAAAATCGGTTTTGGAGTTATTGTACATGCTTGAGTAAATTCTATTAATTTACCTCTTCCATCTATTCAGTTCATTTCTCATTTAGGAACATAACAATACATCCTTATACATCGAGTATTCAACTAAAACAAATAATTACACATTAATCACAACATTTTATAATTTGAATCACAACCACACTCTATGTTAAGCTTGGCAGCCACCCTTGGTGTTTCTTCACCTGAAAATTATTGATATTTTCACAAAATGGATATGAGACTTCAAGTCTCAGTAGCTAATGAGTCAATTAGTCAATATACATGATTTGTACTAGTTAATAATCTCATTAAATAGCATATGAATGCAAAGAAAACACCGTGATGCACATAATAACACATACTCACTTAGAACTACTCCCTTGGCAGCTCTAAGCACCACAACATGATAATCCTCTTGAATATCATTTAGACACAACAAATAATATAAATAATAGTATACCACAAGCATTCACACCCATAGGCAACTATATAGCATGCAAGAAGAGGTTTAAGGGAGTCATTAGCTACCTTAACTCCTAGCTTTCTTTCTCTTCTCCTTTCTTCCTTCCTTCCTTCCTTTGCTGCAGCTCTCTCTATTTCTTTCCTTTCTTTAAAGTTTCCAACCTCCTCCCCTTACTTCCCCCTTTTATTTATTTGCTCTTTGTCTAATTTATTTTCTATAATTATTTCCTTAAATTAATTAATATTATGGGTAATTAATAGTATGGCAAGTGTGGCTTGATGATTGGTTGTCTCCATTGACTTACACCCCTCTTTAATAAAGTGGTCAGCCTCTTTTCTCCTTCTCCACTTCCCTAACCGACTTACCTTTGTCTTCAGCTCTCCTTCATGCGCAAGTCTCCACTATGCCTCCCTTTATTATTTATATTATTTGTCTCACAAAATATCACCAAAATGCAATTATTACCTATGGTATTTTGTCAAGTTTTTATTAGTGGGAGTGTCCCCTTATTAATTGCAAAGTTTCTAGAGGCTAAGGACATGCAAGGGGCGTGGGACTTGGGAGAAGCCAGCTGCTGCCTTCATTTGGTCCAATTAGGACCAATTTAGTCACATTCTAACCATTTCCCTAACTAGTAGTTCATTTAGATAGTCATTTAATCCAATTGCACTAATTTATACCACATTTCTAATTCTTTAATTCTTAATTAATTATTCAAAGTTCATTTCACTTAGGCCAAGTCATGGCATTTGGTTCAATTACAACTTGTAGTTCCTATTCAATTAGTTTCCTTGCTATTGAACTAGGTAATATTACAAACTAATCTAATTTGAACTAGATAACTATATAGCTTCTTATCTCTTTTGGTTTCCAACTAAATGACATCATTTAGTTCCTTTTTATAATGTCTTATATATATATATTCTTATTAGACTTGAGCTAATATACAACTATATAAATACATAACATCAATTTCCTAGTTGTATGTGCATGCACACATAAATATCATCCTTATACTTATTCTTAGTATTCTCACACTTCATATTTGCATTTAGCAAACATACCACTAATTAAATTATTTCAGTGTAGATTTATATTATTCTCTTAGAAAATTCGAGATGTTACAAAATATCTAACCTACAACCTTTGGCTAAAATTTTCCCAGTGGGGCCACTAAGATTACTGAAAGACTAGGCCTTATAAAGCAAAGTTACAAGACTAACTTTGAAGAATTGAAGAAGGAAAACGTGGCCGCATCCACCAGATAGAAAATACCACAATAGTTATCATAATAGCCATGCAACAAAGAGACATTCTTTAATCTTTTTCCAAACAAGTTTGAAAGATAAGAATCAGCTTGGAGATGTATCCTTAATATATTTCCCAAACAATTAGTTTTGCAAAACTTCATAGGTATTGGAAAGTGCTGCAATACTATAGAAGAGATATTGGATAAATGAAGAACCTATATTGGCATATAAGCTGTGCAGCAGCCTTGATATAACTTTATGGCATGCAGTAACAGCCTTGATTTCATTGTCTTCGTGTGATTTCAACCTGCACTTCTATTTCAATATCAGATGATCCCAAAATCTTCATATCCCCATAGAAAAAGAGCTAAAAATTGCATCTGTGAGAAGGAAATTTAGTAAGCTAAATCCCATACCTTTTCAATATGCTATCAAGAGATTGCACTTCTTCTTCTTATTTTCTCTTTCTTCTTCAGCAGAGCCAATTTAACCAAATCCTAGCTGCACTCAACGCAGAGAGTCAAATAAGGAAATCTGGAAACAAAATCCTTGGGCAAAATTAAAGGCAAAAACAGGGAATCACCAAAAAGCTGAACATTGCAGAAAGAAAGAGCTATGCTTTTATGTGGGATAGCGGAATACATCTATACTGAGAAGAGAGCAAAACGTATAATATAATAAGCAGATACATGTGTTATTTTAATTATAACCCTAATAATGGTCACTAAACAGAGCAACGAATGGCCCCTTACCTGCCAGACAAGGAGGAATAGGGCATGAAATAGGAAGGGGACATGGTTTGGCTTTGCATTTACCACTAAAATGCCCACACAAAGAACAATGGAGGAATTAACAGAAGCAGAAGAGAGCATTTCCCCACAACATAGAGAGAGTGTAAGAGAACGAACAAAGTCAGAGGAGACGCACCCACAAACAAGAGATGAAAAATCAAAATTCAACACAAACAACAAAATCAAAACAAAACCCTAACAAAGCAACTAAAATTCAAAATAACAAGAGAATTAGATGGAGTAAAACAAAGCATACCCACGCTATAACACCACACCCTAGGGCATCCAAGAAAGAGAACCGAACGTACCATACAAGAGAAAACACATGATTCCCACCAGAGAAGCTTAACGCGGTAGGCGGCCATGAAAAGCAGCGGCGAGGGTGGTGAACGGAAATGTCGCTTTTGCAGAGAGAGACTGAATGAGGAAAGGAGGGGAGAGTTGGCGTTTTTATTAAATGACCAAAACACTTACCATAATTTTTTTTTTAAGTAGAATCTTAAATTTTTTGTAGTATTTTAGAGTACATAAATATTGTGTAAATACTGCATTATATGCTCTATTTTCCATTCTATGTTGGAATGCAGTGAAAAATTTATCTATCAAACACATCATAAATCAATTATTTAAATTAAATACTAAAAATTAAGAAATTAAATATGTTCTATTTGCTTACGTTGTTTTAAAAACATTCATTATTTGTACAAGATATAAGTGACAATTATAAAAAAGAGAAAAATAAAAATAAATAAATAGTGTAAAAGGGACTAAGCCTTAACTATTAGTTCAACATAAATAAAATTTGAATACAAATATAACTACAAGATTCTACTTTAAAACTTGATCTTACTATCACTTCAACAAGGGAGGAAGTAGATAAAAATAAAGTGAGTTCCTTAAAGAAAAATTTATAATTTAAACTTGTCATATTTTTTTTAAAAAAAATATTTAAAGAAAAATATTCTTTTAACTGTATTAGTTTATCAGATCTAAATATAAATTTTAAAAATAGAGAAGAGATTAATAAAGAAAATAAACTAATTACAAGAAATATTGGTGTAATTTACTCAAAACATTAATATTCCCGTATTGTAAACTCATTCAAAAATATAATTGTTCTAAAAAAATATAATTATTTTGGGATAAAAAATTTTAAAACAACAAAAAAAATATAAGACGTAGAAAGTAATAAGCTTATGAACTGTAGTTGACCCCTGAACCAGACCACGAAACGTGCATGTGAACTGTAGCATGCAGAGCTCGGGTTAAAGTCGTGTCATGTGAAAGGCGCGTGTCTTATTCCTTCGGGAGTTACGTAATTCAAAAAGTACTAATATGTACAGTTAAGTTACTTATATATATATATATATATATATATATATATATATATATATATATAAATTGATAATATACTTAAACAATTTTTAAATCAATTTAAGATTAACATTATGTATTTAAAATATTTTAATTTTATTGGGTTATGACTTATAAGTTTCTCTTATATTTAATTAAATTCATATTATATAGATATTATTAAATATATTTAATTGAAATGTCGTAATTTATAATAAATAAATAGAATTTTTTTATGGAGATATAACTAAGTTGATATCTTTACGAAAACTTTGTTAATGTAAATTTAATCTTTCATATACTTAAATAATATGAAAGATATTAACATAATGTCAAGAATTTAATAATTACATCACATCTTACGTATACTAAATTACTTTTTAATTTTGAAACAATAAATACACATAATATATATATAATTTCTTAAATAGCAAATTGTATTTAGACATAGCCTACATCTATACATACATAATAAATGAGTGGTTAAACTTGATCAACTAAAGGGACACATCAGCAAATTAATGATTTTAATTACTTTAATATTGAATTGTTTAATTATTTTATTTTATTGATAAGCAATTACCATAGAGAAGTCATCAATTAACCATTTATTGATTTTATTTTAATTGGCAATTAAGCAATTAGCCATTCATCAATCTAATTGATTAAATAACTAGACATTCATTTACGTGATATGCGTTGGCTTAAGCTGCCATTTATTGATTTTATTTTAATCGGCAATTAACCATTCATTTTAATTAATTATTAAAATGAATTTACGTGATTTGCATTAGCTCCCTGTAATTTAAATGACACGGAGATATCTCAAGGTAATATTCTGAGACTCTTGATTTTCTTTCTCTGTTTTCTTTTGGTTTCAATTGTCCACAAATTTCTTCATTTGCTTTTATTTTCCAATTTCATTATCTTATATGTTATATTCCAATGCACCACCTCAATGGTAATAAATGGATGGGAATAAGTATAGGGTATTAAACATTAGGTTGTTATTATGTTTAATAACTCTCTTAGGAATAAAATGGAACAAGTCATGGACCATTTCAAGTTTAGTCTGAATAAATTGGAATAATTGGGAATATTGGAACATTGGAATATTGGGATGAGACTTCGAGGCACCACCCAACTCTGCAGGGGTTCATACGTACATTGATTGACCAAGGAGAAGGCAAGTCACCACCTCCTTCAGTATTTTTGCTTTGTTTTTGTTGTTGTTGTCCTTTCAGAACTTCATTTTCACACCAAAAGAAAGAAAAAGTATGCAACTTCTTTTACCCTTGTATGGTATATATCATTATTTCAAATTTTTTTTTTTTATCGATATTGAATAGTGTTGTGTAATCGTCTTTTGTATTCTTTTTCCCCTTCTTTGTTTTTTTTTTTTTTTTGCATCATTTCTTTGTTCTAAATAGTTGTACCAATTTATATTTTAATTTTCCTTTGTAGGCTAGAAAAATTAATTAGTATTTTTTTATGTATTTGTACTATTTAGGATTTGTATTTATAGATAGCGTTGTCAATTTCAATAGATGATAATTTTGGACATAGATATATTGATATTTACTGGTTCCTACTTATAAAATTACGTGTCTTTTGCTTTGGCTTTTTTTTTTTTTTTATGATTGTCTTTCTGTTTTGCTTATAGAATTATTTAGCTCAATTTATTGAAGACACTATCATTTTTCATTAAGAAAGGCATTACCCGTATAATTTGCCTTAATGAAGTGCTTGGATATTTCAAAATTAGACAAATATTGAAAAGTTGTAAATGTATTCAATGACGTGAGAGAAAGAAAAAAAAATACTGAAATTCATCATAAAGAAACTATAGAAGATAGAACTCTATGATTCAAATTTATTTTTGTCAAAAAGAATAATTTTTATACAATATAGAATTTTTATGTAGTGTCGCACTAAATATTGTATAGTATTCAAGACCTTGAGAGTTAGATTGTTGATCATGTAAATAAGGGTATGCTTGTGAGGGTTTTCAAGGACCACGCGACTCATATGAGGATTGTAAGGTCCTTTTGATACCTTGGTTTAGTAGGAGTATGTGGTTATTTTATGACTATTTTGTGTCTAGATATTACTAATGTATTTTGTTATTTGATGTGTGACATTGTGATTATTACTATTAACAGTGTTGTTATTATCATTGTCCTAATCTATACATAGTATTTTGTGTTTAAGGGGTGAACTATCGCATGTATGTATAGACATTTGTGGACCACGTCACATCATATGATACTAAGGAATCATGTTAATTCTCAATAAGAATCTTAGGTAGATGCTAAGCTCGTTGTGTTGGAATCACATGTAATCATATGCGTGCAAACTTGGCATATTTTTACTTTACCACATTTCATGTAGGTTAGGTCATAAGAAACATGAGTGTCTTATGTGTATGATATCAATGCTCCTACTGGAGTATGATTTTTTGTATTATTGTTGATCATGTGCTTTCATTGTGGACCTATTGGGGTTTACAACCATACTTGAAAATTTGTGGTCACATTAATTTGGAACATCTATTTGTCTTTAAAATCTGATTATGTAGTAAGTGGGAGATTGGTGGACTCTTTTCTGTATGGACTATATAATCAATTGGATTTTATAGAACCTATATTAATAAAATGTCAATATAGTTCAGTTGTAATGGCTCTTGTGTGATTAATTATGATATTGAGCATGTGTGTTTAAATCCTACATAAATTATGTAATGAACTATTGTGTTTTCAGATGACCGTAACGGGTAGGGTATCCTAATTTGAGTGAAACAAACCTTGAAAAGGGCTTTTCCTCTCTACATATAAACGCAATGTGTTTACCCAATTGATGGTCCATATTAAATTGCATAAATGTCAAGAGATCAATGCCACTCCTATAGTTTACTCTGTTCATTGACTAGCTCTACCATATAGAAGAATATTATGGATTCCTTCTTCTCATTGGATATGCCTCTAACCATTTATTTGCATTGATAATATGCTATGGATTGGACTAGTAGATCCTTAAAAATTCTTTCAAGGATATCTATATAAAATCTTTATATGTGAAATATGCCAAGTATATCCTGCCATTCTTCTTGCAAAAATTATTATCAAGTTATTCCACAGTCTACCTCCTATGGCACAGAATGTTTATGAATTGATGCTCACAAAGAATTATCGTGCACTCCAAGGAACTAGTTCAAATCATCTTTATAAAACTGACAAATTACAGCACTAACAAAACAAAGATCACCATTAAATAATTCCTAGGAAGAATAAGATCTGTTCAAGGTGCAAACAGTTTTAGGTTAACAAGCCCTGAAAATATAGCATTAGTAGTGGCTTGCAATGTACAATTAATCTTCCGAGATTTCTATATGGTTACATTACATAAACATATATTGAAATATTAGCAAATTTATGAGTAACTCAAACCCAACTTTTCACGTTCCTCTCGAAGATGCCTGATCCATAGGTTGAAACATATATCTCATAAAGAAGTGGAAACAGTAACCACACGAACAAGCTTACTGGAATGCTAGCAAATGAAATCACGGGAATAACTATCTGTAATCTTCCAGGAAGCATAACAGAAATAGCTGCAGAAAAAGTGATCATCATAGTTGCCACAGAGATAAACAACATTGAAAGACCTATGATTAGCTTTGTAGGTAAGGATTTGAGAAAATCATCTTCGGCATAACGAGATGTGAGAATTCCCAAAAACATCAAAAGTGACGTTGTAGAAGAGAAGAGAGATATTGCATCAGCTATTATAAATAGCTTGAACAGCTTATGATCTTGGAACATAGGATAACCTGTGTTTTGATTATTTCCTCCAGGAACAGTTATAGAGGCAGCAAACATAATAGTAACAATAAGAGCAGCTACAACTGTACAGGAAGTGGCAGTTTGTTTCATCCATTTCTCACCCGCTTTTGCCAAATCCTTATGACTCATTGTGAACAATTCTCTGGCAGTCATACCATCTATATTTCTAATTTCCCGCTTCACAGGTTGCAGAATATGCTCTACTTCCTGCACAAATGTATTTGAGTAATTGTTTCAATTATCATCACAAGAAGCCAGGATAGGGGTGCTGCTTCATAAAACTCTAGATTGAGTAATATAGTCTATTAATTACCTTAAACCATTGCAATTCTCTTTGCATTTGCAATGCTGCACCAGAAATGCGATTCAGCTGAGTGGATGGTTCTAGTATTGCTGCCATATGCAGCAAAGTATTGTGACATCTATCTCTTGAGTTTGCAGCTAAATTCTTGGAATGATATCCATAGATGAGATTGAACACTTTGACTTGTCGAAACTGTACTGCTATGAAGAATAAGTTCCTATCATCCTTGTCAGTAACTGTCGAAAGGTTTGGATTGGCTTTTATTACTTCAATAATAAACTCAGGAATGCCGCATTGAGCTGCTCGCAATAATGAACCATATACTCGGGCTCTTGATAATTGATCGACATTAGTTAAATTAGGAATTTCCTTACAAGTGAGGAGCAGAAGTTCAGCGGAAAGCACATGAGTTAATTTGGAATCATATATTCTGTTGATACCTATATTGATGATTGAAACAAAGAAACAATTAAAAATATTGTGAATATTTAAAAACAAAAAATTAATTCATAACCCAGAATGTTTACATAATTATTATACTCAGTAGAATTCTATAGAACTTATTTTAGAAATAGAGTAAAACCTTTTTTTATCTTCTCATAGAATCGTTAATTCTAAAAATAAACTTTTATGTTATTTTTATTTTTAACTTAAAATATAAAGATTAATTTTATTTAATTTAAAACATAAGTGGTTTTTTTTTAGAATTAACGAGAGAACAAATAAGAGTTTTTTTTTTTTAATAGAATAAGTTAAACCCAATGATCTCATGCAAAAATACCAAAATTTATGCAAAAAGAAAAATATTTATCAAAACATGACTAGAGTGTAAAAATTACTTCCCACTGTCTTATTGTTGACGTCAGCTCAAGCTTAAACCCTAGTTTAAGAGCACCCACTGATCTAGCATCTCTGACACAAAATCCTTCACAACGAAGCCAAATGATCCGCGTCTCTTACAGAAAATCCTTTCTTAGAGTTTGGGTTTTTTTTTTTAAGAAAAAAAAAATTGAAGAGATACGTGTACGGAACGCCGGTTTACTTTTCGGGGATGCCAGTTTACTTGGTGTCTCTACTAGAATGCAACGTCAACAAAACAATAGTATATATTGAGAAATAGTATCCAAAGTACTATATTTTGATAAATAGTTTTTCTTTTTTTTTTTTTTTGTTGGGGGGGGGGGTGTGGGGGTGGGGGGATTTCAACCATCTCAATTGATTGGATTATAATTAAGACCTTAAGAAATTATAAAAACCTGCTGGTGGTACATATAATGGGGTCATACCTATCAAGTTTTTCAGATTGAGGGTGTACATACCTATCAATTTGAAAATATATGCAATCAACTGATGCAGTACACCTATAAGAATAGACATCAAATTGAGTTAAACAATTTTTAAAAAAAATAAAAAAAATGCATTAAAACTTATGTTATTTATCAGATAATCATTTATTAAGAACTATTTATCTCAGCGTTTAGTTAATATTGATGGTAGTTAGGTTAACTTATTCATATAATAATAATAATAACAATCATAATAATAAGTAAATATTTTACCGGTAGGAGCAAAAGCAACAATTAATGTGGAGCTGTTGGAGTCAATTTCATTAGTTTTCCTCTGCTTTAAACTGTGACTTAATTTTATTTTTTTTTATTATTGATTTTGAAATTGAATATTTGTTGGGGATTGCAGGAAAAGATGTATTTCAAGCTGGTGGGAGTAACGGCCTCTCCAGCAAACTTTGTTGCCCCTTCTTATATAGAGTAGACAAGTTTTTCCTTTCATTAACAGTTATTTGTAATTTATTTGTGATTTTAAGTATTGTAATTTGGCAACGTGAGATGTACATGATCTAGTTCAGTTGCACCTTTAAAATGTTTGAGGGAGTTAAGTACACCTTTAAAAAATTTGAGGGAGTTAAGTGCATTTTTTGAAATAGAGAAAATTTTTTTTTTTGTCCTTAACACTTATGATCATTATCAAATACATTTTTTACACTTTAAATTTATTAAAATAGTCACTAACTTTTATAACTATTATTAAATACACTCCTAGCACTTTAAACATATCAAAATAATCTCTAATAGTTAAAAATCCTTACCAAATACACCCCTCCATCACCAACCCCATTATCAGAAGTCGTTGATATCTATCTTTATTGCTTATATAGTTGTCATCTGTTAACTCAGTCACTTATATCTTGTTGAGTCACTTAAAAAAAATTAAAAGTAAAATCATTGTTTTTAAAAGTTTTTTAAAGTGACTTAGTAAAATATAGGTGGTTGAGTTAACAAATAACAATCACATAAGCAACAAACAGTAGAAGTTAATAATTTTGTTTAATGGTTGGTGATGAAGAGTGATAGAGAGGTGAACTTGATAATGATTTGTAAGTGTTAGAGACTATTTTGATAAATTTGAAGTGTTAGAAGTGTATTGGTAATGGTATAAAAGTCATTGATTAAAATGATGTTTTTTCTCTTTGGAATATCTGAGTTAAAATATACATCATATAAAGTTTAAGGAATTAGTTAGACTTTTCCTAAATAAAAATAAGAAAATAAATAAGGCAAGGCCCAAAAGAGTTCTATTAGTAGTGAAATAGATATAAAAAAAAAAAATTGTGGACTAACATTAATTAATTTTATATTAAAAACCTAGACCCAATATTATGTCAATTATGAGAGTGTAGTTGCAAAAGCCCAAGCCCATTTGTGATCCTTATATCTATTTGGTTGCACATATGTTTAGTAGCTTCTGGTTATTGGGCCATGATATTGGTTAGTTGTTGATGGGTAAGATAACCCAATAACTCGTTAGGGTTATCACAGAAGGTCCATGATTTCTGCTATAAAGATAAGTATTACTACCCATTGAGTAACAAATTCATGATTTTACGTATTGTGGCCAAGAGATCAAAATTGCTCTCCAAGAACAATTTTCTCTCTTGTTCTTTATTGACATGAAATCTACTCCTATTTCGGGTAATTTTAAACTTTCTACTTCTAGAATACATGTTATACATCTCCTACAGTGCATGTATAATAATTGTACCAATTCTTTCAATTGGTATCAAAGCTATATGTAGGTTGATCTATAACTATATATGTTAAAATTATTTTTCTAATGAATTTATGCAATTTTTTGACCAACTACTCTTTTAGGTTGAGAATTGCAAATTTCTTCTAAATTTGTGATGATTCTACATGATTAATTCATGGTTTGATTTTATATTTGATAAACACTTTTTAGTGTTTATCTTTGTACTCTTATACTTAACTCTAGCATATCAAACTTGTATTTGATTAATTAGTAAACACTTATATCATTACGGTCTAATTAGAATTAATTATAGTTTATATTAATTTTTTCACTTTAAGATCCAATTTTACTTATTAAGAATTTTTAATTTCACAACTGGACTTGAGAGACCTCAGAGCGTGTTGGAATTTATGTCCAAGCTTAGGCTTAGATCAATAAATCTTCATAAATTTATGAAGTGAGGGTTAAATGGAAATTTCTCAACTCCAAAGGGCAAGAGAGGCATTTGGCAACTTAAATGAGGGGCAAGGTCATCAATTGGCCTCATTAATGGTATTTTTGTAATTTTTCCCTCAATACCCTAAGATATTTTTCGGCCATCTTCACCCATTCAACCCAATTCATGCAACTTTCTCTTTTACACTAGGTTTTGGCTTCTTTTCTCTTCTCCCATGGCTACCTCCATGGAAATGGAAAGCTAGAAGCTTCTATAATCAACCTAGAATGACTTATCCGTTTCATTCTTGAGACTAATATTGTATTTAATTTGGATTTAATGAAGGTTATGCTTCTTGACTCCTTGTTTCTATCTCTAGAATTATGTATGATGATTTTTATGCATGATTCTTTGATGGGTTTGTGGATTTTCTAGGTTTGATCATCTTAAGAGTAATTTTCACATAGTAAAACTTGATTTGGTTGGATACAAATTTAGATTTGAGGTCTTGGATGTCTAATCTCGTGATGTGATCATGGTTGGGATTGGGTTTGGTTCCAATGGCCATAACCTATGCGATTGCATATTAGGAATTGCCGAGCTTAGTGCAAAGATCATGGCTTAGTTAGGGTTCAACCCGATTAATTAATTAGGTAAGTTAATCTTGAAATTTTGGGGTTAATCTAGTTAATTGGCATAACTATAATTAAATTTTATTTTTGGGTCAATGATAGAATCACTAGGTATCAGATAGTTCCCAGGTTGGTTGCATTTATACCACTGATTGATTTTTGTTTTACCCATTTATTATGTTTATTTACTTTAGCTACTATGTTGATTCTGGTTCTATTGAAAACCCACATTTCCTTTGCCCAATTTGATTGAGACTTGTACTAGTGGTTCTCTGAGAACATGACCCTCGGTTGAAAACTCAAACTTGGATTTTAATTTGGCCGTCACCTATAGTAGCAATGTTATAGGCACACACATCAATATTGCATGAGTTTTTATATATGTTGGTTTCACTACCAAATAGGTGTGAAAAAATTAAGGCTCTTATTAAGACAGATCATTGGAATAAAACCACATTTTTTTAATGCTTAATCCTTCGAAATTGAAGGACTTTTGGCAAAATTGAATCTGCCACTTTTTGCTACCTAGAAGAACCCAGATTCGAGTCTACTACATGCTGGATCAGTTGGAAAATTGGGTTTGGGCTCTAGTTATTTTATATATTTCTTTTCTACTTGAGTTATGGCCCCAAAAAAGGGGAATAAAGCCCAAACAGAGCTCGAGTAGGAGGAAGGAGGTGGGTCAACATGAGAGTCAACTGTGGGTCACAAGCGTTGGTCGTGCTTTCGGATCAGTTGCATTGGCTACCCAAGCGCATCCCCTAGTCGAGGCAGGTGACATGTGAAGCACATGTACACACGTGTTGATGTAATTTTCCCTGTTTCTTCTTCTAGTCCACCATTTTTGACATTCTTGACTCAATGGTGGACTCAATGAATAGGACTTACTATGAGGACTAGGTAGACTCAATGAAATTGAATCTGGCCTTGAGTGAAGATGCACATCCTATGCCCACTGTTGAGTCTTCTGAAGAATTCAAGGCCTTGTACGAGCAGTAGAAACATTCTAACAAAATGTGCACGATGTTCATCTCTTATCACATGGATAAGACCATCAAGAAGAGCATTCCAAAAGTTGTTACTGCAAAGGAATATCTGAAAGTTCTCGGTGACAAATTTATCAAGTCTAACAAGGCTTAAAAAGGACATTATTTGTCTCTCTTCAACAAGACAAAATATGATGGTGTGAGTGGCGTCCGTGAGCATTGGATGAAACTTGTGCATTATCACAACCAGCTACATGATATGAAGGTCAACTTGGGTCATATTTCCTTACTTGGTAGATTCTGGTGTCTCTTCTTCCATAGTTCAATATGTTGAAGACTTCATATAATACCAATCAGGGTGAATGGACTGTAAATGAGTTGATCTCCATTGTTGCTTAAGAGGAAAAAAATATAAGGAATGACATGACTCATACTATTTGGGCTGTCACTCATGACTCTAAACAAAAGAAGTTTGACAAACATGACAAGGATAAGAAGAAATTTAAGCATCCTTTTGATAAGAAAAAGGGTGAATTCTTCAAGAAGTCTTTTGAGGGTAATTGCAACTAATGTGAAAAATATGAGCATTAAGAAGACTGATTACAAGGGGTTTAAGAGTTGGCTTGAAAAGAAACAGAAACAAGAGACCCCTTAGCCCTAGTGTGTTTTGAACCGAATTTGGTTAATATTCCTTTCATTCTTGGTGGTTAGATACTGGAGCATCTATTCATATCGCAATCTCTTTACAGATGTTCAAAAGGAGCAAGAGGCCAACTGAAGGAGAGTTAGAGGTCATTGTTGGAAACAGAACCAAGTAGAAGCAGAGAATATAAGACTATTTGTTTAGAGTTGCCTTATGGTCATGTTTTTGAGTTGAAAAATATAGTTTATGTTTCCTCTATGAATAGCAATTTGATTTTACTTTTTGTTTTGGATCGATGTGGATATTCATTTCATTTTAGTAATGGAAAAACTACCATTTATTATGATTCTTCTATTGTTGCTTATGCTTTCTCTTTGATGGTTTATATATGCTTCAATTTATTTCTACTTCTAATCCATCTACTGCGAACTCCGTGAGTGGTACTAAGCATGGTAGGTTGGATGATAAATTTACTATGCTTTGGCATAGGCGTCTTGCTCACATTTCTAGGGAAAGGATTGAGAGATTGGTCAAGGAGGGTATTTTTCCTAAGTTTGATTTCTTAGACCTTAATACTTGTGTTGATTGCATTAATGGCTAACTTTCTTATACAATAGGGAAAAAATGGGGTACTTGGTGTAAGGATATTCTACAGTTGATTCACACGGATATCTATGGTCCAATCACTCCTACAATCATAGGTGGTTATAAATGTTTTATCACTTTTATTTACAATTTTTCCAAATATGGTTGGATTGAGCTTATCCGTGACAAATCAGATTCTTTGGAGGCCTTCAAAACCTTCAAAGCTACAATTAAGCTCAAAATAGGGAATTTGATTAAATTAGTGAGATCTGATAAAGGAGGAGAATTCTATGATAGATATGATAAGACTGATAGAAATCCAAAGCTGTTTGTCAAATTTCTACAAGATTATGGAATTGAAACTCAATATGCAATGCCTAGTACACTTGCACAGAATGGGATTGATGAAAGATGTAATTGCACTCTTATAGAGATGGTGAGGAGTATGGTTGCACATTCTATTTAACCTGAATTTCTTTGGGGCAATTGTTTGAAGAATGTTGCTTATATACTAAATCAAGTCTCTAGCAAATATGTGCCTAAGATTCCATATGAGTTATTTACAAGGAAGAAACAAAATTTACATCATTTTTGTGTTTCAGGTTGCAAAGCAGAGGTGAGGCTCTATGATCCATAGCTGAAGAAGCTTAACTCAAGCACCATTAATGGATACTTCATTGGCTACTACGTTGGTTACAAAAAAATGTAGATTTTATTGTCCATCTCACTTAACTAGAGTTATTGAGTTTAATCGATCCATCTTTTTGGAAGATGTCTTAGACAGTGGGAGTACAGAGTCACATGATGTATCCATTGATGTGGAAGGCATCAATATTTATACGTTCATTGGTTTGACACCTTAGCTCACACCATTCCAATTGATGAAAATGATGTTGAGGTTCCTCCTAAAAATGTTGAAACTCTTACACTAGAGCTTGTAACAGAAGGAGAACCAACTAAAGCAGTTGAGCAGATGCCACTGAGAAGATATGAAAGAGTGTGTAAATCCACTCAAAGGGAAGAGTATGTTTACTTAGAAGAGCATGAGTTCAACTTTGGTGACCTATATGACCTTTGCACTTTTCAGGAAGGTATGACAAGCCTTTGCTCTTCTCAATGGAAAAATGCCATGGAGGAAGAATTACTTTCTATGAGATAAAATGATATATGGGAGCTAGTGGAGTTATCTTTTGGTTGTAAACCTATTGGTTAAAAATGGGTATAAAACAAAGTGCAACTCAAAAGGAGAAATAGAGAGGTACAATGCTCAACTGGTGGCAAAAGCTTACAATCATAGAAAAGGGATTGACTACTATAAGACATTTCCACCAATCTCTACTATCCATGCGTATTGTGATGGCTTTGGTGGCTCACTTTGATCTAGAGCTTCACCAAATAGATGTCAAGATAGCTTTTCTAAATGGTGATTTGTCAGAAGATGTTTATATGGATCAACCTGTTAGTTTTTGGAAATAGGGAGAAGAGCATCTAGTATGCAAATTGAAAAGATCTATTTATGGTTTGAAATAAGCCTTGAGGCAATGATATTTGAAATTACATGAAGTAGTTTCATTTGTTGGCTTAAAGGAAAATCCATCTGATCAGTGCATTTATTTGAAGATGAGTAGGAGCAAGTTTGTGATCCTCGTATTATATGTTGACAATATGTTACTTGCTAGCAATGATCTGAACCTGTTGTAGAAGGCAAAACAAATGTTGTCAAGCCACTTTGACATGAAAGATCTAGTGATGCCTTATTTGTTTTAGGCATTTAGATATACCGTGATAGATCTTGGGGTATTCTTAGCTTGTCTCAAAAAACATACATAGAAAATCTTCTATCTACGTTTGGTATGAAATCATGCTCCCTATGTGCAACACCTATGTGTAAAAGTAAGAAGCTCACAAAATCCTAGTGTCCTCAGAATGATGAAGAGAGAGCCCATATGGAGAGAGTCCCACATTCATTTGCAATTGGTAGTTTAATGTATGCTTAAGTTTGCACACACCTAGATATTGCATAAGTTGTTGGTGTGCTTGGGAGATTCTTAAGCAATCCTAGAGTGGAGCATTGGAAGGCTACTAAGAAAGTCATGAGATACTTATAAGGTACCAAAGACTACATGCTTCCAATCATTTCGAGGTGATTGGATGCACTAATTCCTCATATGATGGTACCATGGGAAATCAGAAATCCACTTCTAGATATTTGTTTCTAATGGTTGGAGATGCTATATCATGGATGAGTTCCAAGTAGACTACTACGACTACATCGATCATGGAGGCAGAGTATGTTGGTTGTTTTAAGGCTACTCAATAGGCCATTTGGTTAAGGAACCTAATTTCTAGGTTTTAGATTGTGGATAGTATCTTTAGGCCCTTGTTGATTTACTATAATAACTCCACCGTTGTTGCATTCTCTCGTAAAAACAAATTTTTAGCACACACTAGACATTTAGACATCAAATATGAGTTTGTACAAGAGAGAATTCATGAGTTATAGACCTACATTGAGCATATGGGCACTAAGCTTATGGTTGCTAACCCACTAACTAAGCACTTTATGATTGAAAATTTTAGGGGTCATGTAACTCGTATGGGCATTGTTAAAATTGATGATACTATGGGTTAGTGGGAGTTTTATGATGTATGGCATGTTTGCATTGACTTTTCGAAGGTAATTCAATTACTTATGTCTCAAGGCACTTGTGTTTTTGTTAATGTTATTTTGTTTATGCGCATATTATGTTATCTTATATTAAATATAAGGTTTGAGAGATAATTTTGCTTTAGTCTCAATTTTGTGATACTGAGAGATTTATATGACATGTTATTTCAATAAACAGGCTTATTGGATGTTTGGGTCATTTTTAGGACTATACTTGGATCACATTTGAGGTATAGTACCTTGGTCTGCATAATATTAGTGACCAAATAGAACACAACTTATGTAGTGTTGGGTGCTTGTTACTTCATCTTTATTTGAGGGTTTTTGTGTTGATTATCGTGTTTGCTCACATAATTGACATATTGTTGTGGCCACATTTCTTTTGACATTAGATCTAGAGAATTTTCTTTAAAGCTCATGATTCATGTTAGCCTAAGTGGGAGAATGTAAAAAAAAAATTGTGGACTAACATTAATCAATTTTATATTAAAAACATAGATATAATATTATATCCATTATGAGAGTATAGTTGTAGAAGCCTAAGTCCACTTGTGATCCTTATATCTATTGGACTACACCTATGTTTAATGGACTCCAATTATTGGGCTAAGATATTGTGTTAGTTGTTAATGGGTAAGTTGTTCATGATCTTTGCCATAAAAATAAGTACTACTACCTATTGAATAACACATTCATGATTTTACGTATTATGGCCAAAAGATCAAAACTATTTTCAAAGAATAGTTTTCTCTTTTGTTCTCTATTGACATAAAATCTACTCCTATTTTAGGTAATTCTAAACTCTTTACTTCTAAATTATATGCTATATATCTCTTGCAGTGTGTTTATAATAATTGTACCAATTCTTTCGATAGATCCTCGTCTATAACCACAACTAACTTTGGAGAGACAAGCACATGAAAAAAGAGAAAGAGAGAGAAGGTAGAACCTCATGGCCTCATTTTTCACTCTCTTCCTAAGGTGTTTTTTTCTCTTACAACTTAAGCTAAATTTATAAGAGAGATCTGATTCTTGATTTTTTCTTTATGTGTATTTTTTTATGTTATTTTCATGGTAAAAGTATGAGTAAATTTCCTCTAATTTTGTTGTAGTTAGTTTATTTTTTTTACTTACATCTTCTCTATTTTCAAAACTTAAACTGAATTTTTTAATACTGTTAAAAAATATTCTCTTTAGATCTTTTTCTTTTAAAAATATGACAAATAAACTTAAATGACAAAATTACCTATAAGTAACTCATTATTTTAATTTATCTCCGTTGATTTATTTATTTGTACTCCATAATCCTTATAAAATTTTAAAATAAATGTTTATTTAAATATGAAATTATTTAAAAATAATATTATTTTGATAAAAATAAAATCTTAATTTTATTATCTTTATTTATTTAATTAGATTATATGGTTAATCTCTTACAGTGAACAAAAATAATGTATAAAATCATTGTCAATATAAAGGTAATATTATTTTTTTTAAAATAAAATATAGCTTATATTTTTATAAGAAATTTTAAACTATATATGACTTTGTATCCAAATACTTTTACAAGAAAATAAGAAAGTCCAAGAGATTTATTTACTTTGTGGAGAATATGGAAGAGAAGAAATGATTTGTTGTTTAATGGTACCAGCTAGGCTAGTAATAAAGTTGTTAAGAAAGCTGAATCAGATCATATGGAATTCTTGGTTTCCTTGTAAACATTATGTCTTTCCTTTAGGTGACTGTAGTCTTGCATAGGAAAAGTCAATGACTGTGAATCAGTTATTCTTTTTGGGAGTCCTCCCGTGATTCTTTTGTACAGAGTTGTCAGTGTCCATGGTGTAAGGCTTCTCTTTGTTTCATATGAATAAAATACTTATTTTTGACCAAAAAAAAAAATAAAAATGAAACATGCCCTAAATTTTTTAGTTTCTTTACAATGACACCCAATTTATTTGGTGGGTTCCACCAAGATCCACAAATTGGATGGGATATCTCCCCTTCCAACAAATAGTCTAATGTTAGATATCATTCATACTTATTGCTAAGAGGACAATGTTATTTACACTTATAGATATCCAATTAATTTATACACTTAGTGTATATTAAAATTATAATTTATAAAGATAAAAATCATAAACAGAAGTAAAACAAAATAAGACAAGTGTAAAAAAAATAAAAGAAATATAAAAGTGAAATATTTATATATATATATATATATATATATATATATATATATATAGCATTACTCAAAAGAATTCTTTCTCTATGGCACATACCTGGTTCCCTTTCTATTGCTTTTGATTTTGTGACGTTAATTGGAATGTGTTTAATTACTGAGTCAGGTTTTATTTGGATCCCTGTTACAAAATATGTGAGTTAAACCTTTATACGTCAATCACTTCAATATTTAGTGTGATATACTTGAAAATAATTGCGGCAATGTTTAATTTATATTAATTCAAGAAAAAAATATAGTAATAGGTAATGAAAATTGAATAGGGTCAGGCTCAATTGAATATTAATTATTACAATTTTCAGTACTAGAATTGCCTACGATGTGTTTGATGAAGTGTCAAATTAATACGTACTCTTATAGATCCATCGTTGCCAAAATTGAAGGTTGCACCCGCTAAGAAACACAGATGGTTTACCAGCCAAAGCCCACACTATAGTAGCTTCTTGTTCATCTAGTGTAAGTGTTAAGCTTCGGCATCGCTTAAGTAAATGTAGAGCCAAATCTATCATGCAACACAAAAACAAAACAATCATTACATATGAAAAAGGAAAATTTAAAGAAAAAAAAAAAAGACTATGAAGGTACATCAAATTTAAAATTTGGATACTCTGATGCCTTTTAATTATTGCTCACCTAAGTTGTTGCTGAGAAAGCATTGGTTAAGTAGCATAGCACCATGATTGCCATTTTCAGGAAAAAATGTTTCCAAAGGGGTGACTGAGTAAAGATAGTGAGCCATTTTTATGTGACCACTGAGAACAGCCAGTGTCACAGGAATATGATCGGAATTATTTGGGATTATGACAAGATTTTCATTCTTTTGGATTATGCATTCTGCTATTTCAGTTTTTCCAGTGAGTGCTGCATTTGCAAGAGCTGTGTAACCATCCCTATCTGTCATTTCCATTTCTGCTTCTGTCATCAAATTTACCAAATTCTCAACAATATTCAAATACCCAAATGAAACGGCAGCATGAAGAGCTGTGTTCCTGAGAACCGAAATTGTTTCAGTGAAACTATCAGCAGAACAAGCTTGAAGTAACGCATTCACTAATGTCCACTCTCCACGTTGCACAACCTTGTATATTGATGGTGCAAATTGCACACCAAAATCTGTTGCCATTTTCCAAAAGATTCTGCTTAGCGTTAATAATGATGTGATTTCTGGGTAAAGAAAAACCATTTTCTGGGTAACCATTTATTTTTTCAAAGATTGTATTATATGATTAACTTACGCATGAAGTTCTTATCTGAACCACTCATGAAGAAAGAGAGAGAAAGAGAATGAAATGAAGAACTTACCTGAACTATCTAAACTGGAAGAACGCGAAGAACCGTACTCGTTGGCCAAGCGATCCCAAGCAACTTGGGCTGAAAGAGAATCCATAACAATGGAAAGTGCTTCTGGGCCAGATGACATTTGAATAGCATGTAAAGTTGCAGCATTCTTCCTCATGCTAACAGAACTGGAAGGCTCCGTAAAGTTTTCAACAACATCCCAAAGATCTTGACCTAAAAGATAGTTTTTCATCCACACGCGCCATGCATTGTAGTTTTCTCTCGTGAGAAGTTCCTTCACAATAGGAACACCAACCAAATTGCTTGTTTCCATGTTATGTTTCAATCTAGAATTTCAATTAAGTGAATAAGAAAACTTAGTTATATGCCTGATGTAAGATGACAACTCAAAAGAGAATGCACTTCAAGAGTCATAATTCATAATACTAACCAGAATATATAGAAGAAGCAAGCGCAAAGCTAGTCACCCCATGTTCCACTTGACCGTGCCCCTTCCGCTACTTACTCAAGGTACTTGAGGCGCTACCCAGCACTTTAAAGCATTATCTCGTGCGCTATGTGCAAACCCATAGTTACCAGATCCATTATTTTTCTGACAAATTGCGAATTAATTCATACATATGGATTTGTGATATTCGGATGCCTAGATTTGTCTACCGGTTCACCAAAACAAGCGAATCAAATATGAAGAAAGAAAGTATTCTTTAGTTTGTATCTTTCTTTGACCTTTTCTCAATCTTATGTAAAATTTATACAAAAAAATTATTTTCCTAAAAAACTATCACCAAGAAAAGGAATGAAGAAAATCATAAAGAGGAATGAGAGTCATACATAAAAATATTTAAAGATAACATAAATCATAAAGTATCTTAACGTATCAAAAAAGACTACCCCTAGTGAATCATATTATTTTAGGTCATGAATAGCATACCCGTTCCCGTATCGCATATCAAAACATATCGCAAATCTGATAACTATATACATACTTATTTGTGTATACTTACTTTTTAAACAGTTTTTTTATATCTTCTACGAGCAACCAATTAATTTCTCAAATGGGTTTCTTGGAAAAGAGAAAAACTTGCCCCAAACCAAACGCTACCTAAAGGGAATAATCCTTTGCCCCTTTGTCATGGTAAAATCCAGAGAATGTATTTAGGCAGAAGATGAGCCTCACGTGTTACTTTAGCAAGGAAATTGCGAGCTGGTAACTGCTAACTAGTATAAAAAGTTGATCAACTACAAATAACATAGCAATTTTGTCTTTTTTCTTTTGTTTGTCTATCACTGTTTCTATCTCTTCGTCCATTTCTCTCTCTTTCTTAATTTCAGCATTGACAGTTTATGGTACATGCATAATAGTATATAAGTGACTCATGTAGTCGATAATCAACCATTTTAAGTTGACTGAGAAATTATGATAAACATTATCTTGTACTTAGTAAAATATGACAAATATATCTAATTGATTGTATATATTGCCCTTGCCCTTGCCCTTTTCAATTGCCTTTACCTCTCATCCTTAAACTCATCTAAAACCCTAAACCTAACTGTAAAATTCTAAACTCTACATAAGTGTACAATATTTTAAAATTTAATAATAGCCAGTACAAGTACACATAAGAAATAATAGTATAAATAAATATCGTAATTTTAATATAAAATATATTTATAGTTCATTTATAATATATCTAAAATACCAAAAAAAACATAGAAATATAAATTATTTATCAAAATATTGCTGTTTTGAGAACTAACTTGTGTTCTTTAAGTTGAAAGAACACCAGACTGACTGCAGTTCTTCTAACTTAAAAATCGCCACCAGTTAAGATGGTTTTCTTAAACTAGTTTTTTTATTTTTCTTTTATCAAAAACACATATATGGTGGACGCATAATTCAGATATCCATGAATTTTGATTTTGTACAGAGACAAAGTTCAATTTGTATTTTGGATTGTATAGTACACGCACATGTAAAAACAAAAAATCTGGTTTCTATCAACCTCATATCCACGAAGATCAAAACAAGAACAAATATCAAACCAAAAGAAAGCGACTGAGTTCCTTCGTCTCCCCAAATCTCAGTTTATCAATAATTTTTTATTCCCAATTAAGAAAGGATGACTGATAATCTCACATAAGTTTTTTTTTTTTTAATTAAAAAAAAACTATTCCAGTAGCAAATTTGTAAATTGATTATGGTCGGGTATCATTTTGCATCTATATCTATATATTAATATATGGAAGTCGGCTCCCAACTTGTACCTGCTCCACGGACCACAACGAAACTATATACATGTCTTCTAGCAATATCATGATATAATTGTCATCATGTGTTAGGTATAGTGCTTTCAGAGCATCCACTTATATATTCAAGTCACCTAATATCACTTTCATTTTGCTCAAACAGCATCTTCCAAAGGTGTCACTGGGATTCCCATGTCTAAACTGTTTCGTTGGGTGGAAAAGAAAAAAATAAATAGTGGAAAATATTATATTTTTGTCTTGGCATTTATGATGATTATCAAATACATCTTTAAAACTTTAAACTTAATAAAATAGTCCTTAACATTACATTCCTTCGTCACTAACCATTAACAAAAGTTGTTGATCATTTATACTGTTTATTGCTTACGTGGCTATTATTTATTAATTCGGTCACTTATATCTTGTTAAGTCACTTTAAAAATATGTAAAAAAATAATTATTTTATTTTATTTTTGAGACATTGATAAGATAAAATCATTGTTTTTTATGTTTAAAGTAACTTAATAAGATACAAGTGATTAAATCAATAGATAACAGTCATATAAGCAATAAATAGTACAAATCAATAATTTATGTTAATAGTTAGTGACAAAAGGATGTTTCTGGTAATAATTTTTGAGTGTTAAAAGAATATTTTAATAAGTTTGAAGTATTATATATGTATTTGATAATGATTATAATTGTCAGGAACTAAAATGATGTTTTATTCAAATAAATAAAAACTTAGAGAACATGAGATGAAAATTTGAGTGGAACAACATATATCAATATTAGAGTTATAGTGTGTCCTGCCACTTATGCTTGGCTCCAAGCAGGAGCAGCTGCACGAAAGAAATGAAGAACATGACTGTGAAAAAGGAACAAAACGGTGTGTTTCAGTTTAAGGGGTCGTGACTTATTTGGCAATAGAAATGAGAAATCAACCTCAGAAGAGTAATAGACTCACAATTAGCTTAAATTCTTAAAATACACATTTATCACAGTCATGACTAAATCAATATTGGCTCCAAAAATTTACAACAAAAAGATGTGTATAATGCAAAGTGGTTTATTCAAAGATGTCTATTCTCTCCCACGGTGTTCTTACCCAAGATATATATATATATATATATATATATATATATATATATATATATAAAATTAAACTATTTATAAAAATATTATAGTTTAAAAATTATTTTTTAATATGCTATTCATTTTTACTATGTCAATTCTAGTCTGAATTTATGTTGAAGGGCACCATCTAAGGTGATCCTCTTATGAAGAAATTGTACTGTAGAAGGCACCACTTGAACTAGAGCTCTTCAATTCAATTTCTTTTACAAAGACACCAAACACAGCGAGGCCCTTCGACTGCCATTTAAAAAAAAAAAAAAATCTTTTCATACCCCAATCACGTTCTATCTTAAAAAACCCCCCAACTGCTTAGTGTACGATAAAAGGAATCTCTCCTTCTTTTTCTGCATTGAGAAACAGAGCTTCTTTACCATTTTCTTATTCATCCATGGGATTACATGATCTGCTGCTTAGTGTAAAATGCTTATTTTAAATGGCTGTTGAAGGGGGGCTACTTTGTTTAGCACTCTTGTAAGAAAACCGGGCTACATAGGGCTAGTTCAGGAATCCAAACAATTGTCTTATACAGTATTTTATATATTGTCTTGTATAATTAACAGATTAGTTAGAGCACATAATAATGAGACAAAAGTATTATTTTTTTAATCAATTATAGAAAGTGAGATAAAAATTAAAATATGGTAGTGGAACAACAGATTTTAATCTCATAAAAGTTTCACTCTTCTTCACAATTTCTTCTCAATAGCACTACTTTAAATCACACTCTTCAACTAAAATTTAAACTAGAATTAGTATGATAAAAACAACAATATATTAAAAAAAATGTTTTTAAAATGCGGTATATTTTGATAAATTATTGTACATTTTTTTTTTTTTTTATATTATTGCCCTGTCAGTTATTTAGGTCAAACAAAACATCTCCATTTAATCTTATTTTAGTTCTTGCCTGACTCTTAATTTAATTTAGCTCTTAAAGCCATCCCATATGACTGTGCATAGCTGAAATCTGACGGGGCAACTTTGGTTTTGTGCATGCCTATTAAACACTTTTCATTAGAAAATTTGGTGTTGTGCCTATTATACTCTCATCTCTTCCATAAAACTAATCATCTTTGTCTAGGTTAGATATCATTATCTAAATTTAATCTAGTCGAGCATTAAATATAATCATCTTTATGACTTTATCTATATAACCTAGGTTCAACCCGACACACACCTGGCGGGGGAAGGCTTTTTAATAACCAAAACAAATTGCAATTGAAAAAGTGAAATAGTAAATAGTAAAGTTTCATCCTAATAACATGTTGTGAAATTAAATAAAAGAAATAAGAGACACAAGGAGTTGAGAGAATTGAGATATGAGAGAAAATATAAAGCACTAGTAGAGTCAATTCTTTATTCACGTAAAGGGTATTTGTGCAGGTGTTGGGAGAGTTCCATTATAAGTAAAATCCTAAAAGACAAGATAATTATGCTTTTAAATAATTACAAATACTTCTGTGGTTTAAAACTATAAGACACTATTTGAAAAGTTTCTATGTTTTAAAATGTAACGTATTTTCTTAATTTTAGTGAGTAGTTAATGACATTTTTTTTTTAAAAAAAATACCCTTACTTAAAGTATTGTTTTGATCATTTCTCATACATTTGACTCAAGATAAAATATTAAGTAAGGGCACTATGGGAAGAATGTATTTTTTTTCAATTACCTAACTATATTCTTAAAGAGATGTAAAGTAAGTAATAGCGCTTTATATTTTTAAACGAAATGGAGTAATAATATTTGACTTAACCTTAAGGTATTAGAAGTTTCTAGCAAATGGACATCTACAAAATCCTGACTTACATAACACCCATAACCTTTAGAATAAAACTCCATTTTAGTCCCCTACATTTGGGGGTCTAGAGAATGTAGTCTCACTAAAACTTCTCAATTAAATCTCTAGTGTTTTAAAAACACACCAAATCCATCCCACCATCCATGTTCATTAAGGTTGTTAAACGAAGCATACTGACATGTAATGTTAAGTGATGACGTACGTATGTTGTTATTGTGCCACTTTGGTACCTACATTTCACTATTTTCAATTTTAGTCCCTCATATTTTAAAACTCGGTATAATTGATTTCTCCCTTGCTTTCTCTCATGGTATTTTCTTCCTTATTTCTTTCTCTGTCTATTCCAGTTCATCAATTTCATAAGTGTTAGTACAAAAGAGATGAAAAGCTATTTAAGTGTGTAAAAATTGTTGAAAGAGCATATGAGTTCTCTTCTTCTATTTTCTTGTATAACCTCATATTTAGACTTAATTTTATCTGATCACACGTCACTTCCTAGAATTAAGAGCTTTATACTCCCAAGTTGCATACTCATTATTGTATATGAGATGTTGTAGTATATAGGTAGCTTAGCCATAAATACTAAAAATCGTTTATCATTGTGAGAATGATGAAAAGGGTGAAGCATAAGAAGACGTCAAACAAAACTTCTGCATCATAATCCAAGAAAATTGAACTAACTTATGCTTGTTTATGTTCTTTTGATAAAAGAAAGAGACCCCCACGCAAACACACAAGTGGCTGGTTTCTTTTTCTTTTTTTTTTTAATTTTTTTTTTCTTCACATCCTCTGCCCATCCAACGTTCAAACAACAATACTGCTCCAAATGCCCATTTGCAATTTGAAAAAATGATAAAATATTTTCTCTTTCCAACTTTGATTTTGCTGGTCCAATGAGAATCCATATCCAGCTTCTGTCTTCCATCAAGAAATGCCCAAAAACAACGGGAAGGTGCTTGCATCACCATCGACGAGGGGAGTTCTTTACACACTCTCCCTTGTGTTTTACCCACTTCTCTTCTCATGTGTTATTTTAAATCACATGCTCTTCGTTAAAAGAAGTGACTTCAGTGATACCCCATCGACAAATATAACTAAACTTGGGGAGCGTGGGGTAGAGACATTGATATATATACTAAAATGGGGCCTTTCGGTGTTAGATGTAGAAATTGTTTCCACCTAAACCAAATTACTCTGATTGGAGACTGTTCAATAGTGTTATAGATATTCTGGCGTACCCGTCTCTTAAGTAAATTCTTGTCCTCTACTCAAAACAAGAGGTGGCTGAATAGGGTCGTATCCTCCCTTGTTTCATACTATATTTCTTAATAAATAATATCTCAATATTCATTTAATTTTTTGTTGTAAGCATTGCCTTTTTATCTTATAATAGAAAGGCTTTTTCTATTCTTTCTTTTTCTTTTTATCATTCAGTAATGCAAGCTTGACTGTTCGCATCTCCCATGGAAAAATGACTTTTTGGCATAGAGCTCTATTCCTGTCCCTCACCTCACTTTTAAGCCAAGCTACTCTTAGCCAACAACTACTAGTATTTCACCATTCATTTGCTCATCACTTCTCTGTGACCAAAACCTACGAAATAATTGAAAGGATTCATCAGAGAAAGATAGGAGAAAGAAGAAACCATGAGAGAGAAAGAGGATGGGAAGAATTGATTTGGCTTTTTTTTTTAAAAAATGTGATGGATTAAAATTGAGAATAATGAACGTAAGTTTCATTGTGGCATAAATAATAGCACACGTCATCACTTAACATGACACATCAATATACTTTATCTAACAAAACCTAAGGGACATGGATGGAAGAATGGGTTTAGCATATTTTTAAAATGTCAAAGACTTAATTGAGAAGTTCTAAGAGAAACCAAATTATCTAGATACCTAAATGTGAGAGGGACTAAAATGAAATTTTACTCTTGATTGCAATGACTTCTTATACAAAGTCATTCTCCCTGTTTGAGTATTAGTTTAGGAGGATAAACACTACGAAAATTTTTATAGTTCCCACTCTCCTTAGCTACTTTTTTAGTTCTCCTAAATTAACTTAGAGGTTTAGGAACGTCATTAAAAATTAAAATTTTATAATTACATTTTTTACTTTTTCTTCGTCTAACAGTTTATAAAATTTAACAAAATATATACATTTTTTTTTGGAAGCTAAAACATGGATATCGACTTAGAGAGGAAAGGGATCGATCTCAAAATGTAAAAATCAACATAACTGTTGAGAGACAACATTATGCCAAATTTCACTTCACAATTATTGTGATGACTTTTTAATATAAAATAAAATAATAATGGAATATGTTTATTTGTTCCAATGTAACAAAACTTTATCGTATGTTAGCATGTGATAACATTTATTGGATAAGCTTTATTGTATGTTACAATTGTGGAAGGTGTTTGTGTGTTACCATGTGATAACTTTTTTTTTTTTTTTAAATCAGTCCATTTGATAAGTGACGACTTTTTAATCAGTCTTTTATATTCAAAGATGATATGTGAATGGTGGTTTCTTTAGTTATATTTTCTTATTTATTTGGTATACCAAATCATATAAAAATAGTCATACCACGTGAGCATAGTCAATATATACTAATAACGTATGTGTACAAGTTATTATTATTATTTTTTAATAGACATAGGCTACTTTAATTTAACGGATCTGGACCCTAAAGATATATAGTTTTTAATTGAGACACACACAAAAAAACACACCATGTCTTATTGTTTTTTTTTTTTATTATTTAAATGAGAGGTTGGATTTAAACTTGAAATACAAAAATGCGATAGCAACTTCTCATGTCTTGTATAATTGTTATATGCTTGATATTAAAAGGAAATTAGTAGGAGAATACAACATAATAGCGGTGTAAAAAACTGTCCCAAACCAAATTGAAACCAATAGAAACCGAGTTAACATAGTTTTGGCCGGTTTGAATGTTTGTTAAATCGACAGTTTGGATTAGTTTGGCAGTTTAAAAATAAAAAATTGTAAAAAATTGAAGACAATATATTATATTTTTTATATCTTATATATAATTATATATTTATAAAAATATTTTAAAAAATTTATAGAAACTAATAAATTTGGATAAATTATCTAATAAATACAATTTTTTAAACTAATTACTTAATTAACACAAAACTCAAACTATTTTTCAATATATCACTTTTTTCACACTCCAAGAAAAAGCCATTTGATTTGGCGTTTTAAAGAGAATATTCAGCTGTAAAGCGCCATCTAATTTAGCCTTTTAAAGTAAATATATTAGCATAAAATGCCAACCCGATTGGCACTTTCTTACTACTTTCTTTTATGAAAGCACCATCTAGGATGGCGTTTATCATAATCAATTTATTAACTTCGGGTCCCCCTATAATATTGTTTTATAGATGAAATGGTTAGTTTGGTGCGGAAGTAGGTTACCATGTCATGTATGTTGTAACCATGACATGTTTGATCAGCTTTATAGGCGTGATCTGTCTTTGTAAAATGATTATGTTTATGCATGCTGCATGCAGCCCTGAGAAACATAATCAGTGTGAATGAATGTAATGTTTTCCATATTTAGACTGCAAAAAATTTGAATAAAGGAAATTAATTATCAGTAATTATGAGCTATTAGTTTCATCCAATAATAATACTTTGTTTTTATACACATTAATAAGTGTCATTCTGTTGGTTTCTAGATTTCTTTCCGAGAATAGGTTCGATGTCTCAAAAACTGAAGCCATTGGTGGCCAAGGTGAGTTATTTGATTTGATTTCTGGTGAGTTTATGTTCTCTGTTTATCTGCGAAGTTGCTCCTTTTCTTGCTTTCATGGCTAATATAATACTTATGTTCACAGGTACTTGAAGTTAGGTTGAATAGGATCAATTTGGATCTTTAGGTCGGGTGCAGCCACATGTCGATTCGACAATTAGCTCTACAAATAAGAAAAGCATTGGGTTGGATGTGACATCTCCAATGCGCAAGTCAATATTCTAAATTAGATAAATTCTTAAAAAACATGTCAAATTGCTTATCTCAGTAACATATTTATATTTGATTTCAGAAAAGATTTTCTCGTAATTTTACCTTTTATTTATATTTGATTTTAGAAAAGATTTTTTCGTAATTCTACCTTAATTTCTCTATTGGACTGGACCAATTTTTGCTGAATCCTAGTCCATATTAACTTACATTATTACAGCTTCATTCTCCTGATGAGGAAGTTCTTCTACCATCAGTAAGAAGCATATATTCTGATAATCTCTTTCAAAACATGTCCACTAATGTAATTTAAAATCTTAAAAACTGAACAAATACAAAGGGCATCGTCATATTGTGTGGTTCAGATATTATTGATGCCTTCTTGGGTTAGGTCTTATTCTTTTATTCTTTTGATCAGATTCCTGAATTGTGTATGCCTGATCTGCATGTTTTCTTATGTGGTTTTTTTATTTTAATTTTCACTGAATACATGTACTGGATCTTATAGATTTCACTGAGTTATTTTACATTGTTTGTATCAATGTCTCCGTTAATTTTTCATAATCTGACTCTTGAGGTCACATTTTACTATTCGGCGCCATCATTATGATACTATTTTCCCATGTTGTATTAGAGTTTTGTGTTAATTAGGTAATTAGTTTAAAATTTTGTATTTATTAGGTAATTTACCCAATATATTTCTTGCTCACCAATACTCTACTAGAAGTGGGCATGGACGTGGCGGGCTGGAAATTTGGCCATCCCAATCCATCTCAAAAAATTAATTGGAAAAGAAATTTCATTTTGGTATTGTCTGAATTTTTTTCTTGTCTCATCTTATTCTGTCTCGGTTTTATATTGCATTGCCCTGATCCCATCCCAATTGTGTCTTGATTTCTATCCCAGTTTCTTTGTTCCGTTCTATCCTAGTTGAATTTTCTTAAAAAAAAAAACACAAAAAATGGATATCATAAGTGAAAATGATGAGTGGGGTGTATAAAATAACAAGGGGGTGTTGAAAGCATCCAGGAAAAAAGCAAGGTGGTGTGTAAAAAAAATGGAGGTGTAAAAAATAATATTTTATTAAAAGTTTTATCTTGGGACAAGAAAACTATTTGGGACAAGATAAATATATATACTTATCAAGATAATTTCGGGACATGATGGGACAAAACATATTTATATAAGATTCGAGACAAGATTTTGCTTGTCTTGATCCTGTGACACAAAATTGTGTTCCAATTTTGTTTCTAATCCTGAATCTTTCATGCCGAGATGAGACATTAGGACATCCTGTCCCATGCCCATTCCTATACTCTATTGCTTCATTGCATGTAAATGTAAGTAAGTAGTAGCTGAGGGGGCATGTAAGTAATTAATTCAAGTTTTATATTCTGAAACTGTTTAATTCTCTCAACTTCATCAATTCCCACTGTTAATATTTTTTAAAATAAATAATTTATAATTAATCTTATAACTTTCTACTTAGACTTGTGATGTATCATGACCTCAAGATGAGATAGTCCTTTTATCATCTTAAAGTGCAAAAAATCTAAAATCACAGGTTTATTTACCTTTTAGGGATTTATTAACTATAAACTAGATTTTTAACCATAAATAAAGAATTCATTACTTTTGAATGATTAATTATTTATTTAATAAAACAAATTTAAAAGCATGCTGAAAATAGCTACTTGAATTATCTCTTAAAATTTATCAAGTAAAAATATTTAAATTATAAACAAAATGGATGGCTACTTAACATCAATCAAATGACAAAATTAATTATTATAATATTTAATTGATCAATTTTGACCTTTTTATTTTTTATAAATATACCAATTTGGTTTATCAGTTCTGGAGACTCTTTTTAAATTAAATATAGACAACATAATTATAAGATAATAATTATTATTATTATTAATGGTATTTAAAATAACTTAATAATGATATTGATAAGGGTATAAATTAAGTAATTATTATAAAAATTAATTAATTGCTAACTTGGACCCTAATTGATCAAATTTAGGGAGGAGTTATAAGTTTTGTTATAATCAGTTTAAATTTCAATAGTTAACTAAAGATTTCCCTTATTATTAGGGAAGAGTTATAATCTTTGTTATAATCGCTTTAGATTTCAGTAGTTAACTAACAATTTTCCTTATTATTTCTTTCCATTATTACATATTAAAACAACCCTTATTATTTCTTCCCATTATTGTATATTTCCCTTAAACAAATATTTTTATTTTTCTTGCCATTATCACACAATTACATATTGTTGATGTGGCATGCTTAATTGAGCTAATTTAGGAATTTACTTTATATAATATATAGATATGAGCATGTCGTATCATACTTATGTGTGTGTATATATATAATTTTTACTAAATATAAAATGTACTTTTATTTTCTTCAAAATCTAAAAATAATTTATTTATACACATACATACTGTGTATGATATATCACATATATTTACTATAAGCACACACAAAAAAAAAAATAAAAAATCTCCTTACTGTTATAAGAAAAATCTCTTTACTTTTTGTAGACATTATATCTTGTACTTCTTTTCTGAATTTATACAAAAAATAAAGTCAAAATAATTATGTCTTAAGAAAGTGTCAGTTTTATTGATTAAAAAAAATGGTTTCAATTTTAGATTGGGCCGAGGTGCGATGGATTTCTCCAAAGAAAAATTCCGATATTTTTTTTTTTAAAAAAACGAGGTCATTACTTCTTGCACACCCCATTTTTATTGCACACGCCAACACCTTTTTTCTTCCCTATATTTTGTTCCAAAATTACCCCTACCCAAAATTCTTCATTTTCATGTATTGGCCATAGGCTACTATCCTGTTGGTGCATGACTTTTCAGTTAGATTGCTTTGCAAATTTTCAAGGAGAGTGGTCAAGTTCTGGAGCAGGATAACCTACCAAGTATATCGATAATGAGTTCAATCTTGTGGAGATAGGGTTTTACCATTTGTCATACACTATTTTACAAAGGCTTTCATCCCTCTTCCTATTTTTGTTTTCTCCTATTTAATCTAAAAGTGAAAATCCATATTAATACTGAACAGATGAGTGAGCATCGCAGGAAGAGTAGGATTTTTGGGTGATAGGAAAAATGAGGATGCTGACTCAGATGTACAGTATACTTCACATCGTCAAAATTTCATGTTGTATTAATCCAGGTATAAAAATATAAAGTTATATCAATAAATATTTATCGATATTAAGATGGATAGGTCATATTATTATTATTTAAAATTTAAAAGAGATTGTTTTATAATTATTTATCTAAAAATGATCATTTTGTGACTACTTTTAGCTGGGAGGAATAAAATAGTATCTTAGTCGTTTTTCCAAGCGTAATTCATGAATAAAATTTAGAAAAAAGGTGCTTAGGAGTGTGTTAAATAAAATATGGGTGCGGAATAGTAATGGCCCAAAAATTAATTTGGAAATATGTATGGGTTGGAACTTAAATGGATCCCAAGCACCAAGCACAACCAAGGTGATTTCAATTCATACCCTCTATTTTTATATTCTTACCCCCTCCCCAACTGAATTTACTAAAACAACCCTCACGCCCAAATCTGAAACGCCCACTCACCTCCAGTCTCCTTGGCAAATCATTTAACAAGATGACCAATTTGACTAAATCTGCTGTTAAGAATTTGTCGTGGGCCAAGAGTGAGTTTTCGGTTTGGGCAGTACATCGGGTAGCCTTAAATCTTTGAGACCTTATGAGAAGTTAGCATGGAAGAACCAGAACAATTCTCTTATCAGAGAGGATAGAGGACAAGATGGGAGGGAGATAAAAGAAAAAATTAAATGTGTCAAGATTTTTTTTTTCTTTTTTAATGTATTGACTACTAACTTGATCAATTTGAGGCCATGTAGACACTACACAGACAAGTATTAGTTATGTTGATATTTAGTTGACAGTGTTATAATAGAAATTAACGGTAGTGAGTCACTTAAAATATTTATAGTATATACAAATCTCCATATTAAAAAATAAATTATAAGAACTTAGATAAAACTAGTGAAAATAATAGGGATGTTTACTTCATTTTTTTTTTTCTTTTTTCTTATAAGAATCGTATCCTAAGTTTGTAAAAGGAATATGCCATATGTGTAATTTCGAAAAAAATTTTAAAAGCAGAGACAAATAGAAATATATCTTTCATCAATTGGTATAACTTTTAATAATGAATTTTGCCCAAAAGAGGGAGAAAGTCGTATCCTATTCTGCCTAACTTGACAATTGACTTTTTTATTGGGCAGAATTTCTATTAAGCACATATAGATTATTTATTTAAAATCTTTACAAAAAAAATTAGCCAAAATAAATATTTTGTTTAGCAAATGAACAACAGAAAATGTCACGTAGAGAAGATCAAGTCTACCTCACCTATGCTTCAAAAGCTGGTTGTCTGTTTTTTTTTTTTTTTTTCTTTATTTTTTTTAGAAAAAAAAATCATAATTAAAAAAGCCATTTGAAAATGCAAAATATTTAACCGTAGTTGGAAGGAAATATGAAGTTTGACATGTGTGCGTTCCTAGTACTTGCTTTTATTGAGCTTTAACTAATTTGATTCAAATCTAATAAAATTATATCGGCAGCAAAGCTCTCCTTACTCATTTTTATCATTAGCCAAACAATATTGATTAAAGTCAATTAAAAATACTGACTAAATCATGAGGAATGACAAAGGAGAGGGACGCAGAAGGCTATGTTTTTGGATTATTATTTATTTGTTTATTATTGTTATTATGTCATAATCATCCTTACTTATTATATTATTATCATCATCATCATGGTGGAGGCTACGTTTTTGGATGCATTTACAATATGGGGATTGTTTTTTTTTTTTTGATTCAGACTTCTGACAATTTAATTAGAGTGATAACCAACCACCAACTCATAAATCGAAACCATGAATATCTGGTTCTATTATAGAATTCAGAAAAAAAAAATTATCTGAAAAGGAAATAATTCAACAAAGTAATTGACGGTGGAGTGGAGTACCAAATTTTGGATATATAAGGTGGTAAAATGATTTAAGATACTTCATTCATATTAAATATTTACATTTTAAAAATATTTTATCGTAAGATTATTGCAATTTTTAAATTTTAAGTTTTATCAAAATTATTTTATGATTTATATTATTATTTAATCAATGATAACTTATTCATTTTAATTTTTAGTTACACTATAAATTAAATGATAATAATTATGAAGTCGGTGCTTAGGATGGACAAAAGGATTGGTCTCCTCATATATACTTTTTAAATAATTATTTGATAATTGATATTTAATGTTACAGGTCAAAGTTTATTCGTTAAGTTAAAACTTATTCGTTAGCGTATGTCCACGATTTTGCATGTCATAAACTTATTATTATCATTGTTCTTTTTGATAGGACATAAACTTATACATTATTATTATTATTATTATAATCATCATGCTATGTTTTTTGGATTATTTATTTATTATTGTCATCATTATCATGGTGGAGGCTACGTTTTTGGATGCATTTACAATATGGCCATATTCATTTTTTTTTCAAAATTTTGACAATTTAATTTAATTGGAGAGATACCCAACGACCATGTCATGAATCAAAACCATGAATATTTGGTTCTATTACAGAATTTAGAAAAAAACATTTTTATCTAAAAAGATAATTCAACAAAATTATTTTACGATTTATATTATTATTTAATTAATAATAACTTATTCATTTTGTCCTTTTAGTTACACTATAAATTAAATGATAATAATTATGAAGACAGTGCCTACGGTGAACAAAAGGATTGGTCTCCTCATATATACTGTTTAAATGATTATTTGATAATTGATATTAAATGCTATGAGTCAAAGTTTATTGGTTAGCGTAAGGTCCACAATTTTGCATGTCAATGTTCATAAACTTATTATTATTATTATTATTATTATTATTATTATCATTCTTTTTGATAAGACATAAATTTATTATTATTATTATTATTATCATAATCATCATCGTCAATATGAGGCTATGTTTTTGGATTATTATTTATTTATTATTTTTATTATGTAATAATCATCCTTATTATTTTTATTATTGTCGTCATCGTGGAGGCTACGTTTTTGGATGCATTTACAATATGGCAATTTTTTTTTATATTTTATTCAAACTTTTGACAATTTAATTAGAGAGATAACCAACGAACCGTGTCATAAGTCGAAACCACAAATACTTGGTTCTATTACAGAATTTAGAAAAAATGTTTTTGTCTAAAAAAAATATTTCAACAAAATTATTTTATGATTATATTATTATTTAATTAACGGTAACTTATTCATTTTTCCTTTTTAGTTACATTATAAATTAAATGATAATAATTATGACACTAGTGCTTAGATGGACAAAAGGATTGCTCTCCTTATATATTAAGATCTAACGTTTTAAACAGTTAAGGGTCTGACCAATGTCCATGATGACCAGCAATGTTTTTCCGCCTTGACATTGAATAAAGTGTTTTCTTTTTTAATTTTTTTAAAAAACACTTTATTGTTTAGATGGACTTTAGTATATATATAAAAACACTTATAGAAATTAAATTTTTCATTTTTTTTTATAAATAGGTAGGAGGTGTTTCAATCCAAACACAAAATAACATTTTTTAATTTTAATTTTAATTTTTTTTTATTTTAAAAGCTAATCCAAATAAATTATATGATGTCCATAAATGAAATATGCCTTCTCGACGATGGCGTTTGATAGGGAATTCACCAGCCGAGGGACAGGGCAGTTGCAAGCTCGAACATCAAGTTATAAATTACAGAAATAGAAAACACCAACTAAGATAGTGCCAAGAAAAGACTAGGAAGAATAGCATAGTAAGAGATGAGAAACTAAAGAAGAATAAACTTGAAAATTCACTTAATACGGTTGAATATTTCAGTTATTGCAAATGAAGTTATACCCATAAATATAAATTAGAAACAACACAACCAGCTGAGAAATCTATTGCCTCTTCAATAGTTGCCATTTTAGCGAAGAGGATAGCGAGCTTGACCACCCTTGGATTTTTAAGGTAGTTTGCATTGAGGTCGTGAATGATAAGATTGCGAGTCTGACGGTGGGATGTCTTGAAATTGAGTTAGTGGGCGATGATAATCTCAGGGAGGTTTTTTTCAAGCCTTTTTGCCTCAACTTGGCGGATGATGAGCTCGTGCGCTTGAGGTGGTGCCCCTTGAGATTGTGGATGATGGTAAATATGTCAGGTTTGATGGTTGTGGGCCTTGAGAGTGAGTTTCTTGACGATGGCGAACATTAAGAACTTGCGGGTTTGATGACGACGTGCCTCGAGGATAAGTTTCTGGCTGATGACGAACACTGAGAGCTCGCCGGTTTGATGATGATATGCCTTGAGAATGAGTTTCTGGCTGATGTCGAACACTAACAGCTCGCAGGCTTGGTTGTGTTGCGCCTTGAGGATAAGTTTCTGGCTGATGACGAACACTGAGAGCTCGGAGGCTTGATTGGGTTGTGCCTTGAGGATGAGTATCAGCCTTGAGGATGAGTATCTGGCTGATGACGAACATTGAGAGCTCGCAGGCTTGATTGTGTTGTGCCTTGAGGATGAGTATCTGGCTGATGACGAACACTGAGAGCTCGCAGGCTTGATGTGTTGTGCCTTGAGGATGAGTATCTGGCTGATGACGAACACTGAGAGCTCGCTGGTTTGATGATGATATGCCGTGAGAATGAGTTTCTAGCTGATGAGGAACACTGACAGCTCGCAGGCTTGATTGTGTTGTGCCTTGAGGATAAGTTTCTGGCTGATGACGAACACTGAGAGCTCGCCGGTTTGATGATGATATGCCTTGAGAATGAGTTTCTGACTGATTACGAACACTGAGAGCTCGCAGGCTTGATTGTGTTGTGCCTGGAGGATGTGTTTCTGGCCGATGACGAAGACTGAGAGGAGCTCGCCGGTTTGACGATGATATGCCTTGAGAATGAGTTTCTTGACGATGGCGACCATTGAGAGCTCGCCTGTTTGATGATGTACGTTCTCCAAAACTCATTATGGTATTGAAACCCAAAAAGAACAGATCCACAATTTTGTTGAGAGTGTATGTGCGTTTGCCAGAAGCATTGCCCTCAATTCATCGAGTGAGATTACTCTTATAAAAAAGAGACATGTTATGAGTACACCCATTTATATGTATATTTTTTTTTATATATTTTTTTAGATTTTATCTCTCTTATTTTTCTATTTATATTTTAAAAACTGAGTGTACAATTTGAATGTAAAATTTTAGGTGTGCAAATAGTTTTTCTCAGTAAGAAGATGTGGGAGAGTGAGTTAGTGGTGTTGGCTATGTAGGAAGATGACATAAAAAGTTAAAAAATAGAACCCAAGCAAGTTGGTTGATGGCTAATTTTATTTCTTGTTAATTGTTAAATACGGCCAAGCGTTTCCTTTTCATTCCAAATTTTTTTGTAGTATAAATTTGTCTGCATTTGAGAAACCCTACTGAAGACTTTAACTTCATGAAAAACGGAAAAAAGGTATGAATTGTCCAAATTTTACCTAGTTTGTTTAACCCCATTATTATAATTAAAAGAATATATTATATTCATGAAAATTTCCCACCATATATTCCACGTTAAATAGGTAAAGGCCAACTTTTACGGGGGGTTTCTAATCTCCATTTCTTCTATGGCTGAGCAAATTATTAAACGGGAAAAGTTATATGCAAAATTGGTTTTGTACACTCTTTATGCGCCTTTGAGTTTGTAGTTGTTTAGAGGGATAAAACTGTAAATAAAAAAATAATAAAAATACAAAAAGAAAAAATACGTATAAAAAGTGAGTATACATAAATAGATACATACTTAGCACAACTCTTATTTAAAATTACCAAAAACCGATCAACCTAAATGATAAAGATAGCATTGAGTTGGTTAAAGTCGAGTTAAATAATTAAGAATTATAAAGTTTAAAATTCAATTTGTAACGATTGGTAAGAAACAAAAACTTTCCAACTCATGAGTACCCATCAATGAGTATTCAAACTTCTTAATCAACATTTAATGATATTACCTCATTGGGAAAGTCTAAGTTACCCCATAGATTAAGCTACCTCATTTTAAATGGGCCACTAAAATTATGAAAAGTGTATGATAGTATGACCCACATATTTAATAAACTTGCTATTAACATTAATGGTTAATATAAATTTTTGTAATAATATTTTCATTTATTACAAATCAATTCTCATTTTTTTTAAGGTTTTAATTTTCAACCTCCCTTATTTTTTTTAAAAAAATTTCTACCATTTCTTCTCCCTTCATTCGTTCTTTGTAATAAATTTTAATTTATTATTTAATTTTTTTATGCCAATAGTATTTTTTTCTTAGAAGTTATTTCCTAAGAAAATAAAAATAAAAGTTTTACATCTATTATTGACACCAATAACAGATAAAAAAAAGTATATTCTTTAATTAAAATAAAGTCAACCAATCCAGTCTTTATTAAGATACTTAACCTCTAAATTTTTTTTTATAAATGATTAAATTAAGACTACACTTAATATATGTTTTCAATAATAACAAGTGTCATGTTTATTAATTTGATAGCTTAACTAAATTTAGTTATATTGAGCATGAACTATATCAATTGAAACATTTTAAAATTTATTAGTAGAAAGTTTCTAAGAAAAATCTTTAAATTTATTATGATTCCTTCGTATAATTAGAAAATTTATACCTTCGTATCCTAATCTAATCATTGTATAAATTAAATAATGCAAAAATTTATTATGATTCCTCTTTCACGTTATAAAAACAACTTCTTTTTTATGTGATATAAAAATAACTTTTAAAAGTTATTAGTAATGACGACTAATATTGTTGAATTTTTTTAGTTAAACATAAAAATGATACATAAAATGTTTGTATATCGTAAATGAAAGGTAAATCTTAAGAATGTTCTAATTTAATACAAAATTTCATTGGTTATTTTAAATAAAGAAAAATTATGTTGATTAATTAGATACTTTCATTGTCTATCCTAACTCTAGTTCTTAGAACCAAATTTATCTTTCTCTTATTTTTCCCCTTTCACATCCTTCCTCTGTAGTCCTTTCTCACAATGAAACTTGACTTATTAATTAGCCAGTCTAGCTATGATAATAGTGTTTTTATATATATATATATATATAAATATACACACATATACATATATCTATGTATGTATGTGTGATTTCATGGTATATCTATTTTTTTTTATTTAAATTTATGTGATTATCTTAATTTTTACAATAATTAAAACATATTTTTAATAATTAAAATTTATTGAAACAAAGATTTTTAAATAATCAAAATATATTTTTAGTTTAAAAAGAGTTAAACGAGTACCAATCATCTAATCTAAAATACTACAGTAAATTGAAACATACCAATACTAGGCTCAAATGTTGAAAAAAGTATTTTTTATTTTAATATATTAAAAAATATTTTAATGTATTTTAATCAATGTATTTAATTTTAGAAAATATTGTCTTGTTTTTCTTTTCACATAACACACCATTTTCATTCTTCAATAGTAAACTCTAAGGTAGATTCTTTTTCTTGAAATCTTATTTTCACTTTTTCATTATCTTTTTTGAAGATTTACAACTATGCTACTCTTTTACGAATTTTACTAATAATAATTAACATTAATTCACGAATGAAATGAACTTTTATATGTGATAAAAAAAAGAGAAATATACTTTTTTTTATACTAATTGATAAATATTGAAGATAACTTAAAGTGTAATTCTCCAAATATATTCAAATCAAAACAAATTTTTAATGTATTATTTGGATTATATTATTAAAATATAATTGTTATCATTTGAAATTTCTAATTTCTCCCTCTCAAACTACAACTCGAGAGTTAAGATAATCCTTAAAGAAGATTTAATATATATAACACTCCCTATTTATAATTAAAGATCAATATTTTTAAGAGATTAAATGTAAAAGTTTCAGTTTTGAGTTGAGCAACTATTGAAAAAAAATACTTCAAACCACATTTTGATTTAATCTCTTTTTGTGAATTGTCACTAAAAGAAAAAATGAAAAATATAGATTAGTGTTTGTATGAGGAAGAAGAAATTTTTTTTTATTTCTCATCTAAAGAAAAAAAAGAAATTTTTTTGATTGAAGGAAGATATTGTTTGCAAATAAAAAATGGCTACATGTGTTAGATAAAAAAAATTGTAACGGATGGCTATGATAATTATTTTTGTTTTTTGGTTGCATTTATTTCTTTTTAAATTTTGAGTACGTGGTCTCCCTCTTGTGCATGAATAGAAATAAATGGGAGATATGAGAGGGAGAGGGGGAACGAGAGTGAGAAGTATAAGAATAAAAAAAAAAAGAAAGCAAAATTTTATGTAAATTTTAATAGTTATGTGGTTCAATTTGAAAAAAGAAATAAAATTGGTTATTCAAGTTAAAGGTAAGCTGATCTTTACCATCCATTGCACTATTAATGGTCATGATTGAGCTACATAAGATAGGGTAGTCTAATTTTATTTATTACTTGGAGTCGGTTAGACTCCCTACCTTGTTTTTAGGTGAATTTTACTTCTCATTCTCTCCTTAAATGCTTCAACCTGCCTAAACTTGATCAATCTATTCGATTGCATTTCTTCAATTCAACCAAAACCAACGGACCATCCAAATTTACCCAACCCACCAAATTTGTCATTTTAACTGGTTAGTATCAGCTAAGTAAAAAAAGACCTTCGGATAAAGTCAATTGGGTTATTTAGAGTGCAAACCCAACCATGTCACCCTTAATTTCTTCTAACTATCCATTATAACATAAGTTGCAGTAATATAGAAGTCCCAACTAGAGGAAAAAGATCTATATGAGTTCAGTAACAAGAGAATTGTGAATTGCAGAAAACAAATGGTTCATGATTTACATAATCTTACTTTTGGAATATTTTATATTGACATTAAATGCTATGAGTCAAAGCTTGTTCGTTGGCATCAGATCCATCTTTTTGCGTGGCAAAGTTCATAAGTTTATTATTGTTATTATGGTAAAGACTATGTTTTTGGAGAGAAAAAAAATTTGTCATTTTATTTTGGTGCCTCATTTCTTATTTTATATATTATAATTAACCAAAAAAAAAATATATTGTAACCCAAGAAATGGTCTATATCATATGTATATCACAATGAATGTGATAAAAAAAAAATAAAACACTTTATATATAGCATAGTAGATTTGCTCCTATATTTGAATGGGTTTAC
Organism: Bauhinia variegata; assembly: GCA_022379115.2. NCBI lineage: Eukaryota > Viridiplantae > Streptophyta > Magnoliopsida > Fabales > Fabaceae > Bauhinia > Bauhinia variegata. The sequence goes on along the minus strand of CM039429.1, from coordinate 13,154,916 downwards.
AATACAAGGACAATAATACGTAATTAATAATAACTCATTCACATTTTTAAACATTTGAATAGTGAGATAATACACTAACCAGCAAGCCATAAATCCAAACAGCGAATTCCTAGTTGTGGTAAAAGGATTAAGGTATATATCCCATCCCTACTAAATCTTTTGCCATTTTTAAAAGTATTTTTATTACAAAATTACTGCAATTTTAAAATTTTTAAGTTTTTTCAAAATTATGATTTATACATTACACTTATTTAATTAATAATAACTTATTCATCCTCTCTTATAATTACACTATAAATTAATGATAACAATTATGAAGCCGCTGCTTAACATGGCCAAGGGGATTGGCGCACTCTCGTATTAGGATCTAACATGACATTTTCATATTTGAAAAATCTTAACATTTCAAGAGTATTAGAATCAAATCAATAACTCCAATAAAAAAATAAATCAAATCAATAACTACGGTTATGACATTAACAAGCAATCTCTTTCCTTATTAATGTCTTCCAAATTTTACAGAGATGACTTTGTTATATATAGTCTTAGAATGTCTAATTATTTTTATTATCTTTACTTTATCTTATTATACTTTAAAAATCATATGTGGGCTCATTACTTATATTTTTTATTACGATTTTTTTTAATTTTATCGTTAATGAATAATATAAATTTTATTACTGTTCTTCTTCTACTCACTTTTTTATTTTCACAAAATTTTTATCTTTCCATTTACTATCATCATAAATATTAATGTTGATAAATGTATTATTAAAATATTATAAATTTAGTATAAAATATTTTGTTATGATTTTAAAATATTAATATAATATTAAAATTGAATAATTAATATATTAAAAATGATTACAAATTATATTTTCTCCAAAGTAAAAGTTTTACAAAGGGAGGGTGAAAGTGAGAAATTCGGTGTAGGAATGCAAAGAGAGAATAGAAAAGCTCATGGAATTTAGAAGGGAAAGTGAAACCAAGGAAGAGACAATGTCAATAATCTTGCCACTAGACCAAATAAAACTATTTAATTACAATTTAACATGCAAACTCCACAGAGACCTACGCCAAGCATCATAGTAGCAAAAACAAGATGATATCGGTTGAGTTGCAAGTAGATATAATCTAATTTTTTAAAAATTAAAGATTTTGAGTTACACTTATTAAAAAGAATTTGTTAATTATTATTCATTTTAAATTAACTACTCATAGAATCAATACGCAATTGAATAACTTAAATCATTAATTTATGTGTACAAATCCCTAAGTTAAATCCCTCCCCTGATAGAAGGTTTAGCAAGACATAGCAAATTCAATAAAATACAAATTAAATATTGTTCTCGTGGAGAAAAGGAAGACAAGAAGTTTCTCTATTGTACAATCTTCAAGTATTCTAGGTTGAATAGCTTGATCCCCACCTCATAGAGCTGCCTCCTATCATTCCTTTTTTCGAAAGATCCTTTAAACTTATTCAAAAGATCCCCACCTCATATAGCATGAAAATTAGGTTGGAAAGTCATAGGAAGTCAGCCCATAGCCAGGGACGGAGCTAAGAAAATAGGGTAAGGGTTGAAATTTAATAAGGGAAAAAAGATGTATAAAAGTTAAGGAAAGGAGGCAAATACATAAAATGCACATGTATATACATTTGAAAGGAAGTGAATACATAAAAAAAAAAAAATAGTACATGTTAAAAAATCTTTTTACCCTTAGGGGGCAGCTGCCTCTTATTTATTGGTGGTAGTTCCATCCCTGCAGAGAACAACTCCAACCATCCTTCAAAAACAACTCCAACCTGCATACAACCAAAGAAGAACCGATTAAGTAGTGTTGGGTCTAAGAGGTGCGTGGACTCAATCCATCTTTGTGGTAAGAGAATATTGGTCCAAATTATCATCTATAATATTGTACCATAAAAAAGGAGTAACACCTTATCCAAAAGTCTTAAAACATTTAGATTTGAGCTCCACAAAAGGAAGTCCCACATCAGTGGGCTATAAGAAAAGAAAAGTGTATATAATGAGAAGAGAACCCAGGTGAAGGTGTTACGTTTTCTTTATTACACAATGTTGTGAATGATAATTTAGTCCAATACTCTCTTATAAAGATGGATTGGATCCACACTTCTTAGACCCAATAAATAATTCAAAAATGCTAAACATATTCTTAAACGACTAATTACTAAAAAAAATATTAGGAATGACTCTAAAACTCTACTAAAATGATCTGAAGACTCACAAATACAAGTTAAATAATCTATTTTCTTAGACTTAACAAATTGCATGAACTTATAAACACAAACTTGACTTGTCAGAATAATAGAAAATATATAAACTTAAGTAAGTCCTATTTTTTAGGCTATCACTAGGGTGATCCCCAACAAAAGATCCATCACACAAAAAGAATACATGCTATACTATATAACTTCAAATACTAAATAGAGGTTATCACAAGGATGTTGTTCTCTCATCAGGTGCAGTGCTAGACCCAAGTGCTGTGCTAAACTCCCGAGTCTTCTTTCTTACATATATGCATGTGCACGAGGATATTCTTTGGGCCATTTGCGTACTACAGGCTTTGCTTCACAAAGGCACCATGAGCTATGTGTTGTCTTCTTGTTCATGCCATATCTTGAATCAATATAAAATAAAAAATTAGATATCAACTCATTTAATTTAATTACAAGAAATTGAAATGGAAAAAAATAAAAACAAAATAAGCTCATGGATATAATAATCGATAATTGCAACAACAGACTTATGGATTATTTATATTCTGTAGTAGTTAAAAAAGTAATCTGGAACTTACAAATCAATAGATCCTCAAGTAAATCAAATACATTCCATAATTTATTTATCTCAAAAATTCTAACAATACAGACAAGATTGCATGAATATCTAGAAAAGCAGAACCATGAGCAAAACATGCTTGCAGTAGCAGAATCCTACTCATGATTAATTAACCATTCGTCCTCTCTTATAATTAATCTCTCGCTTATAAGCGACTAGGTAAAAATAATTACACTATCTCTTGTAATCCTATCAAGCTGTTGTAACTAAAATATATTCTTGATATATTTTCCTATTTGCCAGTTACCACAAGACTAGGACTTCTCATCAGTTGTAGCTATCCAAAAGTCCTAGGTTTCCTCTTGTATATAAACTATATCCCTGTGAATAAAATATTAAGAAACATGTTTGTATTTTAGTATTTATCTTTCTAGTAAAGAACTAGAACCACAGTAATAGAGCACAAGAACACCAAAACAGGGCCAAAAACCCAGAGTGCACAGAATACCCTGTTCCCAACAGTGTTCACAATAAAGCCTTTCTACAAAATGCAACATAACTAAAAAATACAAAGTGTACATTGGGATGGATATAAACAAATGTACGTATAAATTGTCCCTTTTTTATTTATGTATTATGGGGTTACGATGGACATGGGATCTAGTGGTGTGTTGGTTTATAAACCTTACGGGAAGAGACTGGCAGAAGAATGAGAAGATGAAAATAGTAAGCACTAGGTAGAGACATATTTGAAAGACGATAAATTCTAAGCTACTTTTTCTTAGAGCTACTCATCTATTAAAATAGATCATTTTGACTGTTATCTTTTTTACGAAGCGCTGTAAATAATTGAGCAGTTAGTACATATAAAGAGTAGCATAATAGTTCCCAAGAAAGCCACCATAAACTCTACGTGGGCTCGATAGACTGTGCCATTCAATGGCTTCGTTACTGTTTAACTTAAAAAGTAATTTCTGTCAAATTAAGAAAGCAGAATTTTGAACCATGCTAAGCTTATCTTAGTGGAGGCAAATCATTTAACAAGATGACCATTTAACTAAATCTGCTGTTACGAATTTGTCGTGGGCTAAGAGTGAGTTTTCGGGTTGGGCAGTACATCGGGTAGCCTTAATTCTTTGAGACCTTATGAGAAGTTAGCATGGAAGAACCAGAACAATTCTTTTATCAGAGAGGATGGAGGACAAGATGGGAGGGAGATAAAAGAAAAAATTAAATGTGTCAAGATTTTTTTTTAGTGTCTTGACTGCTAACTTGGTCAATTTGTGGCCATGTAGACACCACACGAACAAGTATCAGCTATGTTGATATTTAATTAACGGTGTTATAATAGAAATTATCGGCAGTGACTCGCTCAAAAGAATTATACTATATACAGATCTTCATATAAAAAAAATAAATTATAAGAACTTAGATAAAAACTAGTGAAAATAATTGGGATGTTTACTTCATTTTTTATTTTTTTTTTCAGAAATCGTATCCTAAGTTTGTAAAAGGAATATGCCATACGTGTAATTTTGAAATTTTTTTAAAATCAGAGACAAATAGAAATATATCTTTCATCAATTGGTATAACTTTTAATTATTTCCATTTTAATAATGAATTTTGCCCAAAAGAGGGAGAAAGTCGTATTATATTCTGCCTAAGGGCTTTTTTTTTTTGGCAGAATTTCTATTTAGCACTTAAAAGTTATTTACTTAAAACATCTAAAAATAAAATTAGCCAAAATAAATATGTTGTTTAGCAAATGAACTATAGAAAATGTCACGTGGAGAAGTTGATCAAGTCTGCCTCACCTATGCTTCCAAAGCTGGATAATTAAAAAGTGATTTGAAAATGGAAAATATTTAACTGTAGTTTGAAGGAAATATGAAGTTTGACATGTGTGCGTTCCTAGTACTTGCCTTTATTGAGCTCTACACGTTCAGTCCATATGCCCGTCCGTATTACTTGCCTTTTATTGAGAACGCGTGAATCTTTTTTTATATCAACTATCTGTATTTATAAAAAATAAATTTTTTAACTTATAACTAATCTGATTTAAGTCTTAATTTAAGTCAAATAAGACGTGGTAAAACTCTTATTACCAATTTTTATTATTACCCAAACAATATTGATTAAAGTGAATAAAAAATACTGAGTAAATCACGAGGAAGGACAAATGAGAGGGAAGGGGAAATGGCATACCGTTGTGTACAAGTTTTAAAAGTTTTCTTTGTCAATATGTAATTCTATTAAATAACATGATAACTGTTTCCATAATATGCTTTGAATGTTTCAGCAAAAGACTTCTTATTCTTCCATATAAAAATTTGTGGAATTCTTTCCATGGGATGATGGATTGATTTAATCTGGCGTCATAATCTTGCCAAGTTAGTCTTTCCTCGATTTGATGGCATCGTCTAACCAAAAATATACTTTTAAAATAATTATTTGATAATTTACGAGTCAAAGTTTGTTCGTTGGCATAAGGGTCACCATTTGCATGTTAATGTTCATAAACTTATTATTATTATCATAATCATCGTCAACAGGACGGTGAAGGTTATGATTTTGGATTATTATTTATTTGTTTATTATTGTTATTATGTCATAATCATCCTTATTATTTTTATATTATCATCATCATGGTGGAGGCTATATTTTTGTATGAGTTTACAATATGGGCATTTTTTTTATTCAGACATTTGACAATTTAATTAGAGAGATAACCAACCACCAAGTCATAAATCGAAACCACGAATATCTGATTCTATTATAGAATTTAGAAAAAAAATATTTTTATCTGAAAAAGAAATAATTCAACAAAGTAATCGACGGTGGAGTGGAGTACCAAATTTTGGATATATAAGGTGGTAAAATGATTTAAGATACTCCATTCATATTATATTTTTACATTTTAAAAATACTTTATCGTAAAATTATTTTAATTTTAAAATTTTAAATTTTATCAAAATTATTTTATGATATATATTATTATTTTATTAATGATAACTATTCATTTTTTCTTTTAGTTACATTATAAATTAAATGATAATAATTATGAAGCAGATGCTTAGGATGGACAAAAGGATTGGTCTCCTCATATATACTTTTTAAATAATTATTTGATAATTAATATTAAATGCTAGGAGTCAAAGTTTATTCGTTAAATCACAGTTTATTCGTTAGCTTAAGGTCCATCATTTTGCATTTCAATGTTCATAAACTTATTATTATTATTATTATTGATAGAACACATACTTATTATTATTATTCCCATAATCATCATCGTCGACATGATGGTGAAGGCTATGTTTGTGGATTATTATTCATTTATTTATTTATTTATTATTGTTATTATGTCATAATCATCCTTATTATTTTTATTATTGTCATCATCATGTTGGAGGCTACGTTTTTGGATGCGTTTACAATACGGCGATTTTTTTTTTTTATTCAGACTTTTGACAATTTAATTAAAGAGATAATCAATGACCAAGCCATAAATCAAAACCATAAATATCTAGTTCTATTATAGAATTTAGGAAAAATATTTTTATCTGAAAAAATAATTCAAAAAAATTATTTTATGATTTATATTATTATTAAATTAATGATAATATATTTATTTTTCCTTTTAGTTAAACTATAAATTAAATAATAATAATTATGAAGCTGGGGCATAGAATGGACAAAAGGATTGGTCTCCTCATATATTAAGATCTAATGTTTTAAGTTTTTAAGGGTTTGACCAATGTCCATTATGACCAGCGATGTTTGTCCGCTAAATAATTTTTGTGAGAGTTTATTTGGATTGTAATTTAACAAGGTGTTTTTTTTTTTTTTTTTTTAATTTGAAAAATAAGCACTTTCATATAAATTTATTGTTTGGATTATTTTCTGTAAAAAAACAGAAGTACTTGAAGAAACTAAAAATCACATTTTTTTTTATAAGTAGATGGAAGGTGCTCTTCCTTGACTTTAAAAAGAACTTTGTAAAATTCTTTAATTCAAACACAAAATAATTTCTCCTCATCTTTTTAATTGTTGTTTTTACTTCTTCTTTTTTTTTTTTTAATTTTTAAAAGCCAATCCAAGTAGGAGGTTAATTTGAATGATGTCTAGATGTAAATAGAATACACATTTTTAAGTTTCTTGCCCTTCTCGACAGTGGTGTTTGACAGGGAAATCACCAGCCGAGGGACAGGGTAGTTGCATGCTCGAACATCAAGTTATAAATTACAGAAATAGAAAACACCAACTAAGATAGTGCCGAGAAAAGACTAGGAAGAATAGCATAGAAGAGATGAGAAACTAACGAAGAATAAACTTGAAAATGCACTTAATACGGTTGAATATTTCAATTATTGCAAATGAAGTTATACCCATAGATATAAATAAGAAACAACACAACCAGCTGAGAAATCTATTGCCTCTTCAATTGTTGCCATTTTAGCCAAGAGCATAGCCAGCTTGCGCACCCTTGGATTTTTAAGGTTGTTTACATTGAGGTCGTCAATGATGAAATTGCGAGTCCGACGGTGGGATGTCTTGAATTGAGTTAGTGGGCGATGATGATCTTAGGGAGTTTTTTCTAAGCGTTTCTTCCTCAACTTGGCGGATGATGAGCTTGTGCGCTTGAGGGTGGTGTCCCTTGAGGTTGAGGTTGTGGATGATAATGACGCTACCGAGGTTGCAGGCTTTTTGCTGGCGTCCCCTGAGGTCGAGCTTGTGGATGATGGTAAAGATGGCAGGTTTGATGGTGGCACGTCTTGAGAAAGAGGTTTTGGATGACGATCACCTTTGTGAGCTCGCAGGTCTGGTGGTGGCGCGACTTGAGAAAGAGGTTTTGGATGATGATGACCAGTGTGAGCTCGCAGGTCTGATGGTGGCGCGACTTGAGAAAGAGGTTTTGGATGATGATGACCAGTGTGAGCTTGCTGGTTTGATGATGATGTGCCTTGAGAATGGGTTTTTTGATGATGATGACCATTGGGAGCTGGAAGTTCTAATGGTGTTGTATCTTGAGAAGAAGGTTTTGGAGGATGACGGCCAGTGGGAGCTTTCAAGTTTGGCCGTGGTTTGCCTCTATTATGTTTAGATGGTAAACGATCTCCACGACCAGGTTCTCTAGAACTCATTATGGTATTGAAACCCAAAAAGAACAGATTCACAATATTGTTGAGAGTCTTGGTGTGCGTTTGCCAAAAGTAGGGCGCTCAATTTATCGAGTGAGATTACTCTTATAGAAATAAGGAGACATACTATAAGTATATTCATAAATATATATTTATTTTTTTACCTTTTTTTCTGTATCTTTTATTTTATTTTTATTTTTTTGTTTACAATTTTATATACTAAAAACTAGGAGTACAATTTGGGTATAAAATTTGAGATGCAGAAATTGTTTTTCCCTATAGGAAGATATGGGAGAGTGAGTTGGTGGTGTTGGCTAGGTAGGAAGATGACATAAAAATTTAAAAACAAAGAACCCATGCAAGTGGGTTGATGGCTAATTTTATTTCTTGTTAATTGTTAAATACGGCCAAGTGTTTCCTTTTCGTTCCAATTTTTTTTTGTAGTATAAATTTGTCTGCATTTGTGAAACTCTATTGAAGAATTTAACTTCTTGAAAAACGAAAAAATATGAATTGTCCAAATTTTACCTTGTTTGTTTAACCTCATATTATAATTAAAGGAATATATTATATTCATGAAAGTTTCCCACCACATATTCCACGTTAAATGGGTAAGGCCAAGGTTACCGGGTTTCTAATCTCTCTTTCTTCAACGAAAAAAGTTATATGCATAATTAGTTTTGTACACTCTTTATACACTTTTAATTTTGTAATTATTTATAAGTATAAATCTATAAAAAAAAATAAGAGAAATGCAAAAAAAAAAAAAAAAAAAGATAAAAAATTAATGTACATAAATAAACATACACCTAACACCACTCTTATTACCAACCAATCACACAAATTTACCCAACCCACTGAATTTGTCATTTTAAGTAATTGCCATTTTATCTAATCACACAAAATGACTGTTTTTTTTTTTTTTTTATGAGAGAAAAGAAAAAAACAATTGTCATTTTATCTTAGTGCCTCACTTCCTATTTCATATATTATGATTGGTCAAAAAATTATACTATAACCTAAAAAACAGTCCATATCATTTGCATGTCATAATGAGTGGTATAAAAATAAAACACCTTATATATAGAATAGTAAATTTGCTCCCATATTTAAATGGGTTTGCAATATAAGGACATTAATACTTAATTAATGATAACTCATTCACATTTTTAAACATTTGAATAGTGAGATGATACACTAACCAGCAAGCCATAAATCCAAACAGCGAATTCCTAGTTGTGGTAAAAGGATTAAGATATACCCTATCAATGATTGTTGTCCAAAATAATGAGATTTACATCAAGTGATCAAATAGAAAGTGCATGAAAGTGATGCCAGAAAGATATTTTAACCATTGTAAAAAAAAATTTTAGGATAGTGTTTGTACTATCTCCATTTCTTTTCAATTATCATTTTCTAAGAAATTTTGGTTTCATTTATTTGTTATTTTAAATGTTTAAATTAACATTAATTATTATTTTATTAATTAACACTTCACACATGGAATCCACATTCATTTTTTTTTTTAATTTCGTTTAAAAAAGAATATCTTGTATTACAGAATTGAAAAAATAAAAAACACAAATTTAATTGATGGTGGAGCGGAGTGCCAACTTTTCCATATTTAGGGTGGTAAAAAGATTAAAATACCTCGTCCATCTTAAATCTTTTACCGTTTTAAAGTATTTTAATTTTAATTTTGGATTTTTTTATGTTTAATTTGTTAAAAATATTTTTCTATTTAATGAAATAAATAGACTATATAAGAGTATTATAATCAAACTATTACCCTAACTCACAGTTCCTTAATTTATGCGTCAAAACTTAAACTACAATATTTTGGAATGGAAGAAATACTTAGAAAAGAAACATGAAGGAAGAAACAAAGAATTTTATGAAAGAAAACTTTTATTACACTCTTAATTTGTATTATCTTCGTTTCTTTTTAAATAACATTTTTAAGCAAAATTGTTTCCATTTATTTCTCAGTTTAAGATAATATTAATTATTATTTTATCATTATATTTTTATTTATTTAAAAATTTAAGGTAATATAAATTGCTTTTTTCTCGACTATAACAATAAATTAAGGGTTTGCTGGGAAGTTTAAAAGAGTTATGAGATATTAATTATATTTCTTAGTAAAAATATTAAATAATAATTTAAAAAAAGAGGTAATAGTATACAAAACTTCACTCTCTCATATTAGGTTTACATTGTCATGTTTATAAAATCTTTTACATTTCCAGAGTATTAAAATCAAATCAATAAGTAGGATTATCACATTATAACAAACAATCTCTTTTGTCAAACCACCCCAGCATTGTCTCCTTGCGAAGACACAGTGACACAGCAACACAACATATTCTGAATAAAATAGTGGACTTTTTATTTTAATCGCTGGGATTATAAAATAAACAAAAGGAAGAGATTCTAAGCAAGTTTTGAAGCCTAAGTTTTCCATGTGGGGTTCATGAAAGGGACAGGCGAGGAAATCTTATTTGATGAAAGAAGCAAATTTAAAACTACAATATTGAATTTCTGAAGCTAACGGACTCTATACTTAGCGTAATTCTTGGTATAATTAGGGCTTCCATTAAGTAATAGATACTTTTCACCTCTTAATTTTGTGTGTTTTTTCTTTTTTATTTGATTTTTCTTTTTTTTAATCTTATCCTAAGTTTTATAAATGGAATATACCATATGTATAATTTTGAAGAAAAAAATTAAAAAGTTGAGAAAATCAGAAATACATTTTTCAATGGTATAATTGCCAATTAAGTGACAAAGAATTAGAGACACTTTGGTCACAAAGGAATCGTTCAAGACACTGACGGTGGTCTAAGTCATTAAAAAATTTTGCCACCAAAAATTTTCGGTCGCAAAAAAATTTTCTTTTTGTGTCTAATTTTTTTCAATTGATTTGAGACCGATTAGTTTTATAAAATAACTGCATAATTATTTTTTTTTTGGTTTTAATTTAGTCACTGATTTTGCCACTAGAAATTTTGGATGACTAAATTTAATATAAAATCTAGATCAGCATTTTTTCTCTCTCACTTTTTTCCTTCATCTGTCAACCCAATTTCCTCTTTCCCTCTCTCTCATTCCAGATTCTCCCCACTTGCACAATCTGCCGCTGCCAGATAAGAGACGAAAGAAGAAGAAAGAAGGACAAAATATAAGCTGAAACTAGCCTTCTATTGCTACTATGGTCACTAATGAAACTTCTACAAAGCTGCTCTATTTATAGAGCTAAACAGAACGGAAAGATCACATAAAAATAGGAACTACAACAGCTGAAACCTAACAACTCGTAAAACATAAACTGACTTCAACAGACCACTTACTAAGTCTTACCCCACTAACATAATGTGAAAGAGCTTGCTCCAAAAGTCTAGGCCTCCCTTAGCTTCTGAAATGTTCAATGGCTTGGTGATTATGTCAGCAACTTGATCTTCACTTCTGCAATACATGAGATCAATGACTCCTTCGTTGCTATGGTTTCGTAGAAAATGATACTTCACGTCTGTGTTTGCTCCTTCCATGTAAAATGGGATTCTCGGAGAGTTTTGTTGTTGAACTACTGTCACAATAAATTCCAGTAGCTCCTTCTTGCATGAAAAACAAGTCATCAAGAAATTCTCCTCAACCAAATTGCTTGACAGGCTCATGTTGTAGCAACTACAAATTCTGCTTCAATTGTTGATAACGTGACAATTGATTGCTTCTTTGAAGACCAAGAGACAGGTCCTGAGCCAAACATGAATACATAACCAGATGTGCTTTTCCTATCATCCAAATCTCCAATATAGTCACTATCTGTAAAGTCAAACAAATTTGACCTTTCTCCCTTCTTGTAAAATAGACCACAATTCCCAGTACCTTTAACATAGCGAAGAATTCTGTTTGCAGCAAGAAGATGCATCTCTTTTGGATATTCCATTTATATGCTAATATGACTTACTGCATGCATAATATCAGGCCTTGTGGCTGTTAAATACATCAAGCTTCCTACAATTTTCTTGTAAAGCTTGCTGTCAACCTCCTTCCTTCAGGATCTCGTACAAGTTTCAAACCCACTTCAGTGGGGGTACCAACAGAATTGCAATTTTTCATTTGAAACCTATCAAAATTTTCTTCTGCATATTTTCTTTGAGAAATAAAAATTCCAGCTGCAGATTGCACCACTTCAATGCCAAGAGAATAGTGCATCTTTCCAAGATCAGACATGTCAAATTCAAGCATCATGGATTGCTTAAATTTTTCAAACATGACATCATCACTTCTAGTATAAATCAAATCATCCACATATAAGCATACAATAAGCATCTTTCATCCTTCTTCAGTTTTAACAAAAAATGTATGTTCATATGGGCATTTTTGAAAACCTTCCTTTTCAAAATAGGTTTCTATACAGCTGTACCATGCACGTGGAGCTTTCTTTAGCCCGTATAATGCCTTTTTGAGTTTATAGACTTTATGCTCACATCCAAACTTCACATAACTAGGAGGTTGATCAATAAATACCTGCTCTTGAAAGTCATGATGCAGGAATGTTGATTTCACGTCCAATTGGAAGATAGGCCAAGATTGTTGTGCTGCTAATTTAATCACCATGCATTATGATTGTATCATGTCTTGCAACAGAGGCAAAAAATTCTTTATAATCTACCCTAAACTCTTGTTTGTGCCTTTAGCCACTAATCACGCCTTGAACTTGTCAACTTCTCCATTTTCTTTCAATTTCATCTTGTACACTCACTTGACACCTATGTCTTTTGTCCTTGTGGAAGATTAGTCAACTCCCATGTATTATTCTTTTCAATTGCAGATATTTCTTCATCCATAGCCTTCGGCCATTTTTCTTCTTTAACAACCACTTCAAAAGAGGTAGGATCGCAATTTGAAAACAAAGCAAAGTGAGTAAGTTGGTCCTCAGATTGGTTAGTACTTGATACCTCATAGTCGGACATCCATGCAAGTCTTTTTCTAATGAAAGTGCAGATATATGTGTCTTAGAGGGGGGTGAATAGGACACTTAGACAATTTTTGCAAAATAAAATTTGTATGATACATAATCAAGCATAATGTGTTAAGTTTAGTTTAAAACAGTTTAAGCTTGATTTTGAAAACCTTAAAATTGTAAACGTGATATAATAGAATGATGCTTAAACATAAACGATAAGTTAGAAATAAGTAGATGCTAAAAATAAAAGAGTTTGAGAAGAAAAATAACAATGATTTATAGTGGTTCGGCCACAATAATGATGACCTACATCCACTACTCTCAAACACCTTTGAGAGAGTTTCTTGACTATCCCTACTAGTTTGCAGGCTTCCAATAACCTTTTACAGCAACTTTGTTTGAGCTTGGTTCTTTAGGATACATCAAAAGCCTTTTACAACAATTGCTAAATCTCTTACAAACTAAATTTACCCTCAAAAGGGTTACAATTGAGTGTGTAAAGGCTAATAGCCTTTACAAGGAAATGAGTTAGAGATGTAACAATGAAGCACAAATAATTGTTGCTAAATCAACAAAATTTCTAATTTGCCCAATACACCAGAAGTAATATCTCAATAGAAGTGTTGGTGTATGAAGATGAAAACAGAAAAAGGAAACTTTGAAGAGCTCTTAGAGAATATGCAATACGGCTTACTTCTTGTTTTTCTTGTTGAAATGTGTGGCCTTTTCTCCTTTATATAGACTTGTGGAAAATGATAGTTGAAGGAAAGAAAATTTGAAATTGTTGATCAAATTTCACTTGAACAAGTCTTCTTTTTCCTTGCATGTAATACCCTTGAGTCTCTGATCTTTGTCTTTCATGCTTGTTCCTTTATCTTTTGCCTAATAGTCTTTCATGTTGATAAATTTGCTTGGCCTAGCAGTTAAAGGAAGTTGGGTTGCATTTATGATGGATTTCTGATGTTGAGGCTCGTGAGTATGGCCTGTTTGCAGGGCAGTTGGGCTTGCTCAGACTTTTGTATTTTACTATTATAAATTGAAGATTTTTGTCTCACTTTGGGGGCCAAGGAGATATTTTAATGTCAACAAAAATATCCCCTTGGTAGGTGATTTAGTGGCCCAAGAGAGTCTATTTTCAGATTGTATAAATGTGGGCCTACAGCTTGGTTTTTATCCAATAGATAGCACATAGGCCTACAACTTGATTTTGACCTAATGGATAGCTTGCTAATGCTCAAAAAATCAAGGCTTATTTGACAGCATTTTAGTGGCCGAAGACTGTGTATTCTGGCAGCATGAGGCGTGGGTCTCAACCTATTTTGATACCCATTGGACTAAGAAATTATCTTGTACAAAGTCAATAGATTTAACAACCAAACAACTACTTAATGTTGTTTTAATAAAACACATGGAAGGGGGCAAAATAAATCTACACTACTGCAAATTTTCTTTCCCACGATAAAGATGATTTTAGATATAAAAAAATATTAAAATAAAGAGTTGACTTTAAAAAAGATATAATTTATTGAAACAATAAATTGACTTTATAAAAGGTAGAAAAACTTTTTCAGAAACCCATTATTTCTAAAAGTAATTAACAAAAGAATTAATTTTAAGGAGTAAACTAAAAATTCATATTGGTTTGGTTAGAGTAACCAAAAAATTTAGAATCTAAAGAACATGATACTAATTTTATTTGGAAAAGTATTATTTTAAAACACCATAGAAGGTATATTTTACAAGATAGAAATATTCAACAAATATGGCAGAAAAACAGAATAGAAAACTACATGTAAGTATACCATTATACCATTATCAATTTGTTGTCCTACGCACTACGCAAATATGGCAAATATATATCTCCCCCTTTGTCAACATCAAAAAAGGGGTAACCAGGTACAGAACATTCAAAATAATAAACTAGTTAAGCATAGCCAAATTATAACCACAAAATAGTCAAGCACAATCACAAAATAAGTAAGTAGAAAAGAATGAAATGCTGCAACAAATAGGTAATCCTAGTCCTCATCCGTGGGCTCATCCTTCTCCTTCTCATCCGAGGCACGAATAGGCTCTTCATCATCTAACCCAGGAGATTCAGCCTCTTGATTTGGCTTTGGTTGCTGCTCCATAATTTTTAGCTTAAGCATGGGAATCTCAACAACCAAGTCTGCCATTGCATCCACTCAAGTCATTGTACACTTGAGTAGATATTCCAGCCAATGCCCATATTCCTTTTGAGAAGTGGAACGTGAGCTATCTCCTTTTTCTAGCTTGAGCTTGTAACCAAGCATAGGCTTCTTTCCTTTCCCTAGTGTTGTATGCTCTCGCGCTTTTTGGGTTTATGCTGAACACCTTCTTAAAGACATTATTTCCAGGCATTGGGATGTGAGTGTGTTCACTCAAGTCTATATCAGTCTTTTCCTAGAGATTCTAGTGAGGAGCATCCTATAAGGGATCACAGACTGGTGCTTGGTATCCTTTGCAGATTCAATCATATGTTTGAGAATGATGAATAGGAGATCTAGCATTATCCCTTTCTTGAGGTGGTACAATATGGTCATTTCAGTAGAATTCGACCCAGAGTAGTTGCCTAATTTTGGCATAACAACAACTTTGATAATTCTCCCCATGGTTTTGGTGACCTTGTTGTAGAAGATCAAGCTTGGACTTGGTGTCCACAATGGATTAATAGGATAGTTAACATTTTTTGTCATAGCTTCAACAAATGGAACTCCCGTGATCTTTCCATCTCATCTCTTGGAGCAATAGATTTTATTCCCTTTAGACAGAAAATCTGGTAAATAGGGAATCCTTGGCCTTCGGCAATGAACTCCACGTCAGAGGAAGATTGTGCAGCATCCTTCTTTTTCTTCTTGGTTTTACTAGATTTGTCAGATTTCTACTTGTGTACTAACTCTTCAAAATCTCCAACCTCGTCATTCTGTTTCTTCTTCTTTAATAGGTTGTTCCTGGACAAAAATGGTGGGTGCGGGTTGAAGAGAGATCTCCATACTCTGAGTTCCCAAAGAGGCTATGTGGCCATGCAAGCCCTTGGTGTCAGATGCGGCTGGAAGATTTTGGCTCACAGTCGTTGGTTTCACTTCAGTGGCATCTTCAAAGCTAGGGTGGACAGTGGGTGACTGCTGTTTGCACATAATTTCCAGTAACAATTCGGTGGCCAAACACATTTGCAACCAAAATTCTTGATTTTGCTATTGATTTTTTCATGGCTAAAAGTTTATTTATTTATTTATTTATTTTTGTAATGAAAGTAGTCTTCCCCTTAGAAAGTATTATAAAAGGAACTGCTGGAAAAGCCCACATAGCATTAAGAGGCTTCATGAGCGGAAGTCAAGGAAGCACCCTCCATAGCAAGGTTCAGCTGCAACGTGCCTAAAGGGGTCCCCTGGACAAAGGCGAATGTCTGCTCCTTTAGCAACAGTTTTCACAAACCATTATGCGACCTAGTTCACTTGCTAGGATGACAAACAATTATGGTGAAGATTTATTGGTTTAGACTTTCATCTTGGAAAAGAGATAACACAAAATTTAGAGCTTCAAACTACCAATCTTAGCAAAATATTTGTGAAGTAACAAAAATTTCCATTAATGTAATATAAAAGGATAATAAACATGTCTTTCATGTCAACAAGTAGGTGACAGAATATCATTATTGAAATTGAAACTCCAAATTGATTTTCTGTAAGGAGGAGAGATTAAAATCCAAACAAGGGGAAACTATAATAGCTTATTACTACTTTGATTTACCATGTTGAGCAAGAAAAAACAAAAAAGAAGCTGAAGAAACAGCAGAAACTCCTCTAGAAATCTCCAAAAACAGCAAAAAGATGACCATTGATGTAATCATTGTCTACCAAGCTAACCAAGAAGTAAGTGTCTTGCACCTGCAACAAGAAGCATAAGAAGGATCATCCCTAAACTAGCATCATAAAACAGAATTTTTCGTTTGGTTATGGAGAAATGCATGCTTTCAAAACCAACATGTTCAAGCAACTTTCTGGATGCATCACTCTCCGGATACAAGCTTGCCCATACTCTTGACCAAATTCTGAATGCCTCATCCTTCCACACCATAAAGCTGACAGGATCTACAATAGTTGGTTGGATGACCTCCTTAGCTGGTAAGACCCCCATGTCACAGCATTCACATCAGTTTTTCCCACATTAGATATCCAATTGCTTGCTTTATTAACAGCCATGTAAGTTAGAGATGGTCGACTCTTGCATTTGTTGACAAGAGCATCAAGCTTTTCCTTCGAGCAAAAAAACTCCACATATGCCTTCTGGTAAACATATCCACCGGATCCGCCCCAACCAAGACCGTATTTCGAAAGCAACAAATTCAGTGGATTAGTGGAATAGTGTCCAGCAATAATACTCTCCCCTAACTCACACCCCCCACCCCCCTTTCTATTCATTTTATCTTGTGTTTTACCCACTAGGCAATCGGCCCAGTATCCTCGCTCAACACAATTTTTTTTTTCTCTTCACAAAGCCCCAAGCCGACAAATGCATAACCAATTCACCCTTCCACCATAACAAGAGACCGTAAAACACAAATACACCAGTAGTAAGAACTCATGGAGATCAGCACCATTATTATTTCATACAAGCAATCATGAAAAAAACATGCTAACAGAAATCAAAGTAATAAAAACAAAGAGAAACAAGCAAAAAATCAGCATATCACAGTTAAAACAAACCGAAAACACAAACCAGAGAAACAACAAAATTAGGACAATAAAAAAAAAACTACCATTTGAAGATTTCAAAAAAAACCATAACAAACTGAAAAACACCAAAAGCCAATATAAGAACAACAAAGAGATGAAACCACGAATGAACCCCTTCGATTCAAAAACATGAGCACAATATGCAATTATCAACCATCAAGCCTCACAGAATTCATATGTAGAAACCAGAGATCAGAGAACAACAAATAAAAACAGAAGCATCGAAACAACAAACAGGGAATGAGAATCATAAATTGAACCATAAAAAACTGTAATCTCAAAAAATCTAACAGTAAGCTCGAAAGGGAATTGAAGATTGTTCAAGAAATCATAGGAGGATAAGGAAATTGAATCAGAAACTTGATGATCATAGCTCATAAGAAATCAGATACTAAGACCACAAATGAAGCATAAGAACTTTCAACCAAGCATGAAAGGTTAAGTTCTAAATGGACATCAGATTGTCAAATCTATAGATGCACATGTAAGTACCTGATTGACATAACGCAGAAGTCCAGAATGAACTATGACCCATTAATTTCGTCCCCACTAATTAGAAATCAATAACAGAGCATAAGGGGAAGGAACTAGTTAGTACCTGGTTGAAGTAGTGCTGGAAATTGGCAAAATACTCCTTTCTAGTACCTGGTCGTTTATTGATTTCTTTTTTCTTTTTTTTTTCCCCCCCAAAATGCAGAGTCACTTGAGTAATGAGTGTACTTTTCTTTATTTTGACCAAATCTTTTAAGTGGTTTCAAAGCTTACGTATATCATCCATTATTAATCATAAGCTCTTTTTTTTTTTTTTTTTTAATTACCGTTTGTCTATTCTATGAATTCATGGATAAGTTAACTCTTATTAATCGCATAATTTCGTATTAAAATTTTATTAAAAATTAGCTCCATTAATTATAGATTATTAATCTTATTTATTTCATTTTTTATCTTCATGCTAATTTTTCATAATGCCCTAAAGTTAATATTCATTTTATTTTTATTTTTTCTCTAGACCTTGACTTTAAATTATAAATTTTAAACTTTAAAATATTATCCTAAACTTTAAAAATGAACATTATAAATTTTATAAATCTTAAAATTATAAACCCTAAATCTTTAAAATCAAATCATAAACCATGAATTTTAAATCTTAAACCTTAAACCTTAAAATTTAAACTCTAAACTCTCTTAAACTCTAATACATTAGATGTGATGAAGGTTTAACAGTTTAGAATTTAAGGCCTAAGATTTTAGAATTTAAGGTTTATGACTTTAGAGCTAAGCTTTTATAATTTGGACTTATAATTTTAGGTTTAGTTTTAAGGGTCAGAGTTTAAAATTTAAAATTTGAGATTTAGGATTTAGAGGAAAAATAAAAAAGAATATTAATTTAAGGGTGTTATGAGAAATTAATAGAAAAGAAATTAAAATAAATAGGAAAAATCAAATATTAATTATTTATAATTAATAGGACCAATTTTTAATAAGAAAATTAAGGTAAAATTATATAATTAATGAGGCTTAACCTATATACGAGTACATAAGATTAAAAAAAAAAAAAAAACTCCGTTTTAATTAATGCAATGGGGAAATGGGAAATGGCGGAATGGCGTCTCTCTTAAATCCAAGATCTAATTGAAACTAGGCCTTGCCAATTCAATTTATATAAAACCAAAAGGTTTTTTTTTTTTTTTTTTCTTAAAGTGGTTAAAAATAAAAAAAAAAAAATTTGGTTCTTAATCTTGGGAGACTTATTTTGATTAAAAAAGAAAATTTAGACAAGATATAATGTCTACTAGCATCATCTTAAAATTTACTTTTAGGCTAGATATATATTGGTCACCCCTGCTTTTTGTTTTGTCTATTGCAACGACTCTTAAGAACAATTGAAACTTGAAGCACTGGTTTTTCTTTATGAATTTTTTATGGTGAAAAGGATATATTTAGCTTGATTCTTGGTATTAATTAGGAGGGCTAATTCCATTAGATCCTTTAAACTTTTTAACTTGAACATTGGTATTCTTGACTACAATTCAATATTTTTTTTTTAAAAAAATAAACTGTAAGAAATATATATTTCAACTGGTATATATAGAATTTCTTAGTTAATTTCTCAAAAAAAAAAAAAAAAAAACCCACAAAAGTAAAAACTAATCCCTACAGTATCATTAATTCAAAACTATTTTTGAATATACTGCAAAAGTGATCTTTTTTAAAGGTGTCAAATTGATTGGCGTACTTACGATGAAAAACAACATAAAGCTGCTAAACAAGAGGGTGATTCATGAGAAGAAAAATTTTCAAGGAGGATGCAAACTAGGTTGGTGTGAAAGTGCAAATAAATGTGTCCTAGAGGAGGTAAATAGAACACCTAAAAAATTTCATAAATAAAATTTCTATGATCCAGGATCAAGCACAACTTGTTAAGATTAGTTTAAAACAATTTAAGCTTGTTTCAAAAATCTTGAAGTTGTAAAATATGATATAACCAAATGAAGCTTAAACACAAATGATAAATTGGAAGTAAGTAAATGCTGAAAATAAAAGAGTTAGGGAAGAGAGATGACTCAATGATTTATAATGGTTTAGTCACAATAAGACCTACATCCACTCCTCTCAATTGCCTTTGAGAGAGTTTTTTTATTATCTCCATTAGTTGACAGGCTTTCAGTAACCCTTTACAACTTTTTAGCAACTCTGTCTGAGTTTGATTTTCCAAGATATACCAAGAACCTTTGCAACAACTAAGTCTACTACAAACTAGTCTACCTTCACTGGGGTCACCAAAAGAGATGATTTTGAGATGTAATAATCAAACACAGAAACATGTTGCTATTACAATAGATTTTCCAATATGCCTAATATACCAAAAATAATATCCCAAATAGAAGTGTTAGGTATATGAAGTTGAAGAAGAGAAAATGGAAACTTTGAGAGGTCTAGAGAGTAGACTCAAAATTGTTTACCTCATCACTTCAAATGTGTGACTCCCTCTCCTTTATATAGACTTTGAGAAAAATAGTTGTTGGAGAACAAAAATCATAACTAGATTTCTTTTGCATGTAATATCCTTGAGTCTTGATTTTTGTCTTCCATGTTTGATCCTTCGTCTATTGCCGAATAATCCGTCAAGATAGCATATTTGCTTGGCCTAGTAGTTAAAGGACGTTAGGCTTTGTTTCTTGTGGATTTTTGCCATTGAAGCCTGTGAGACAACTGGGCTTGCTCAGCTTTCTTGAATTTTTCTGTTTTTAGTTGTAGATTTTTGTGGCCCAATGCATTGATTTCCTGTCAACATAAGTATGACATGGTCAGTTGTTTTTGGTGGCCCAATAAAGGTTGCTTTCAAATTGCAAAAACTAGAGTCTGTAGCTTGGTTTTTATCCAATGGACAACTTACTACTTTGACAACATTTTGTGGCCTAATAAAGGCTGTTTTAAGACTGCACAAACGGGGGCCTCTTTTCAAACTGCATGAGGGATAAACCTCAGTCTTTTTTTTTTTTACCCATTAGATTAAGAGATAATTTGGTAGCAAATTAGCAGATTTAACAACATAATAGTTGCTTAATAATGTTTTGGCAGTGCTTCTGAGGGGAACAAAACTACTTTTTCAGATTTTTCTTTCCCATTGACACTGTGGCAGCAAACATTATTTACAGTGGGTTGACTTTTGGCAACATTATTTCCCAACATTCTCTGATTGAAAATTTGAGAAAAATTTTTGGCTAGATTTTGGCTGCTTGAAGCTAATTGCAAATGCATGTGAAGGGAAACAAAAACATATCTGTATTATTGTAGATTTGTTTCCTACAACAAAGATGAAAATAATGGGTTGACTTTGTAACATATTAAAATAACGAATTTACTTTGTAAAAGTAAAAAGTTCCTTTTTTTAGAAGATATTGAACCACAACATAATTTTAGGCTTGGTTAAAGTAACTAAAAAAATAAATAAATAATTTGGTTAGAGTAAACAAAAAACATTTAGAAACCAAAGAGAAAAATAAAATACTCATTTTATTTAGGGAGGTATTCTATTTGATATAAACATCATAAAACATGTATTTTACAAGATAAAAATTTTTCCAATAAATTCAACAAATCTAAAAATAATTCTCTCATCAAAATCAATTAAGGAGATTGATAAAAAATTTCCTTGAGCTAACATGGTACCCTCCTATAAAGAAAAAAAGAAAATTGTCAAGACTAATCTTTTCTCCTCCTTCACTTTCCCTTGAGCATTTTCGTTTTCTCTCGTCAAACCAACCACTGTAGTATATCAACGATCTCTTTCTCTCTCTAAAGTTTTACAACGAAAAAACAAACAAACAAACAATGGATGCAAATGAGTTGACAATAGCTAATTTTTGCTGCTAATTTTGCTTTGAGAAGAGTTACTCCAAGTTTTACCCGCCAAGTATAAATTTATATTGCTAGAGAAAGCATTCTATATTTTGATGTTAACCATCCTTTAATTTATTTTTCTTCCTTGAATTTTTCTTATCATCATGGATTTATGGATGGTTTTTGAATGGCGCCAAAACCTCATCAGTTTTTTTAGTATATAAGAAAAGGAGAAGTCTAAGTTACCCCATGGGTTAAACTACCCCATTTTAAACGGGTCACTAAAATTATAAAAAGTGTATGATAGTAGGACCCACACATTTAACCAACTTGCTATCAACATTAATGGTTAATATAAATTTTTGCAACAATATTTTCATTTATTATAAATCAGTCCTCATTTCTTTTAAAGTTTTAATTTTCATCCTCCCTTACTTTTTTTTTTTAAAAAAAAAAACAAATTCTTCCATTTCTTCTCCCTTCATTCATTCCTTGTAATAAATTTTAATTTACTATTTTAAATTTTTTTTTTATGTCAATAGTATTTTTTTCTTAGAAGTTATTTTTCAAGAAAATAAAAATAAAAGTTTCACATCCTTTAATTGACACTAGTAACAAATCAAAAAAAAAAAGTATATTCTTTAACTAAAATAAAGTCAGCCAATACAATCTTTATTGAAATATTTAACCTCTAAAAAATAATTTATAAATGATTAAATTAAGACCACATTTAATATATGTTTTCAATAATAACAAGTGTTATGCTTATTAATTTGATAGCTTAACTAAATTTTGTTATATTGAGTATGAACTATATCAATTGAAACATTTTAAAATTTATTAGTGGAAAGTTTTAAGCAAAATCTCTAAATTTTGTGGAAAATTCTTATAGAAGAATTTTATAAGTATTGTGTAATTAGAAATTTTATACCTTTGTATCTTAATCTAATCATTGTATAACTTAAAATAATGCAAAAATTTATTATGATTCCTCCTTCACCTTATAAAAACTACTTTTTTTATGTGATATAAAAATAACTTTTAAAAGTTATTAGTAATGACTACCAATATTTGTTAATTTTTTTTAGTTAAACATAAAAATGATACATAGAATGTTTATATACCGTAAAAGAAAGGTAAAACTTAAGAATATTCTAATTTAATACGAAATTGCATTGGTTACTTCAAATAAAGAAAATTATATTGATCAATTAGAGACTTTCATTATCTCTCTTAACTCTAGTTCCTAGAACGAAATTTACCTTTCTCTCATTTCCCCCCTTCCATTTCCTTCCCCTGCAGTTGTTCCTCACAATGAAACTTGACTTATTATTTGACCGGTCTAGCTATGAAAATAGTCTGTATATGTATAGATACATACATATACATATCCATATGTGTGAGTGTGAGACCTTTAGGGAGAATTTAAATAAAACTCATTGAAACCTAAAATCAATTCATTAAAACATTTATTATTATAGATTATGTTATGATTTCATGGTATAACTATTTTTTTTTTAATTTGAATTTAATTGTACAACTTGTTAATACTTTATGTGATTATCTTAATTTTTGCAATAATTAAAATATATTCTTAATGATTAAAATTTATTAAAAAATATTTTTAAATAATCCAAGATACTATAGTGAATTAGAAACATACCAATACTAGGCTCAAGTGTTAAAAGAAATATTTATTTATTTTAATATATTAAAAAAATATTTTAATATATTTTAATCAATGTATTTAATTTTAGAAAATATTGTCTTGTTTTTCTTTTCACATAACACTCCATCTTCTTTTTCTTATAATCTTATTTTCACTTTTTTATTATCTTTTTTGAAAATTCACAACTATTTACGAATTTTACTAATAATAATTAACATTAATTCAAAAATGAAATGTACTTTTTATATATGATAAGAAAAGAGAAATATACCTCATCTAAAAAAACAAATATACTTTTTTATACTAATTGATAAATGTTGAAGATAAATTAAAGTGTAATTCTCCAAATATATTCAAATCAAAACAAATTATTTTAATATATTATTTGGATTATATTATTAAAATATAATTGTTATCATTTGAAATTTCTAATCTCTCCCTCTCACACTACAACTTGGGAGTTAAGGCAATTCTTAAAGAAATTTTTTTTTATATAACACTTGCTATTTATAATTAAAGATCAATATTTTGACAAATTAAATATAAAAGTTTTGGTTTTGAGTTGAGTAAATATTGAAAAAACAAATGCTTCAAACCACGTTTTGATTTAACCTCTTTTGTGAATTGTCACTAAAAGAAAAAAAAAATGAATGGCTACAAGTGTCACTAAAAAAAGAAACATATTAACTGTTGGTTTCTCCCAATTAGGGAAACCCATAAGAAAATCCATCATTTGGTATCAGAGCTTAGGCTCTTGAGATCAAGTGTTATCTATCCATTACTTCTTTATCTTCCGTTGTGTTTAAATTCCAAAAAATAAAAAAAAAATTCTGATTCATTAGTTTGTTCTTGTTATTCCATTGTGCTTGTTTCTTTCATTCCTTTGTGTGTCTTTTCAATTTCCTTTGTGAGTGTTCTTCTTCCATTTGTGTTTTCCAAGTATCTTGTGCAATTTGAGTGCTGATCATATATAAAATTAGTGCCAAAAAAAAAAACACCAAAAAAAGAAGAAGAGTGCTTCAACATAGAAAAGAGAAAAGAAAGCACAAAAAAAAAGTGAGAAATTGTGCCAAAAAAAAAAAAAATTGGGTAGGATTGAGTTTGTGCTTCAAAATACATATTGCACAACTTAAAAAAAAAAAAAAAAAAAAAGGTGTGAATTCAGCACTTCTATCTTCTGTCTTCTTTAAGTTTGATAATTCCCTTTCCTTGGTATCGTTCTTGTCTCATATCCCTTGTGGAATTTTTTTTTTTTTTTCTGTTTCGTTTCTAATCTATCTTCTTGCTGTCAAGCTATCATTGTTAGCTACCTCGTTGCTTCTTGTTGAATAGAACCATCAAAAGTTCTCTTCTTAAGAGCTCATAAGGTGAAGCTTGAGTGGTTAAAGGAAAAAGTGATTATCATTAGAGAAAAAGCCAAAATTGAGTGAAAACACGAATGGTTAAATTATCAATTGAATGTAAACACGTGAGGGAGTGTGTGAGGATTTTTTTTATTCTCTTCTAACATATTTCATGCAGAACCAATCATGAGTAATGGTGCAGATGATGTTGGAAGTGATTTGAAATTGTTAATGAAGGAGTTCCAAGATGGATTCAAGGCCATAAACAAGCAGTTGGAGACATTAGGATCCCCCTCCAAAACCTATAGTCATTATGCATTCAAGAAGAAAGAAGAGGGTGAAGATAAAATATCAGCATTGAAGGGCTGTAATAGCAGAGGCTTTAGAGAACCCATTCATGGAGATGCCCTACCCATTAGGCAGCTTGAGGGAGTTGGTGGTCAGAGGCAACCTAAACATTTCCAAACTAGATGCCATGTGAGTGAAAAAGTATGTAGCATGATCATTGATGGTGAGAAGAATGCTAACTTTGCTAGTACTTTGATGGTTGAGAAGCTAAGTTTACCCACCTTAAAGCATCCTAAACCGTATAGTTTGAAGTGGCTGGAAGGAAGTGGAGACATATAGGTAACAAAGCAGGTGTTAGTTGCTTTTTCCATTGGCAACTATAAGGATGAAGTGCTTTGTGTTGTGGCACCAATATCTAATTGTCACTTACTCTTGGGGCATCCTTGGGAGGTTGGAAGAAAGGTTACTCATGATAAGAAAAATAGATACATCTTATCCATGAATAATCGAAAAATTATGTTAACTTCTCTCAAACCAGAAGAGGCACTTGAAGATCAAAAAAGGATTCAAAGGCAAAATTTTGAAAGAATAGTGAATGAGAGTGCAAAAGAAAATGAGGCCATTTTTGAAAAAGAAAATAGTGATACAAATGAAAGTGAGAGTCCAAAAGAAAAGAATAGAGTGATTGAATGTGAGATTGGTGAGAAAAGTGAGGAGGAAAAGGAACTAGAGAGAAAATTTGAGATAAAAGAAAAATTCTTGCATAAGTGTACAAGAAAAAGTGAGGATAAGAGTCTGAGTTTTTCTCATGATTTCATGATTACATCTCCTAACTCTTGTTCTAGTGATGTTTCTTTCTTGCAGAATTTTCATATAGATTTCTCAAAGGAATTGCCTAGTGGATCATCATTTGTTATAAAGGCGAAAAATCCAATAGATCCTAGAGGTAAATCTAAATTGATTGAGAAATTTGAATACTTGTTTGAGTATGATCCTAATATTATCATTATGCTTGATATTTGTGGTGGAATAGCTCATAAAAATTTCTGCATAGGTGATTTTATTCTACTCTCTAGTAGTAGAGCAAAATCTTTAGGACTTGAGCATGTTAATACATTGTATGAGGATCATGTTACTTGTTCTAACATGTTGAATGCAATTGGAACTGCTGAACATAAATTTGTCAATAGGTATGTTAATTCCTTAATTTGGGAGCTTGAAACTCATATGCATGAAGGTCACATATGTAAATCCTATTTTCATGATTCTACCGTCATGAAAAGGAGTGATGAATTTTTCTTGACTTGCGCTATTGATTCCTTGCTGCAATTTAAGGATAATATGGTTCTTGATTCTTCATGTCAAAGGAAAGTATCAATCCTTAATGCAAAGACGTTGGAATTTGTCTACTATGCTTTTGTGCCTTTCTTGCATGATTTTAAAAGTCATTTCATTCTTGATTCAGTATCAACAAGGAATGTACTTGTCTTTGCATTTGATTTGAATTCATTGGAATTTGATTTCATTAAAACTTCAAGTATTGCTAAGCTGAATTGTTTTCATGTCTTCAATGGATGTGGAATTACATTAGACAAGCTTGATAGACCACTTTTCTTAAAGGGAAATCAATTGCGTGTGATTCATAGTTTCTTTTGTGTATTTTTGTGTAATTTTGCTGTTGAATATTTTGGAGATGCTTTGGTCTATAATGGGAATTTCATTGGATATCTTGAGCATTTGCAAAATGTGTTAACTTATTTGAGAAAAAGAAATTTGAAGAAATGGCATGAGAAGTGGCTTGAATTCATGGAGCCCTTGCTATATGTGATCAAATACAAGCATGAAAAGGAACATGTAGGTGTTGAAACTCTTCCTTTAAGGTACATTCTTATTCCTATTATATGTGAAGTGTCATTGGGATGTAAGTCCGATAGAAAATTACATGCTGCTGATCTTGATTTTCAAAAAAAGCCCAATGCTTGTTTGGCAATTGCTTTTATGCAAATGTGTCAACATGTGAAATTTTGGAGAAATCAATTCTGTGAGGCCAAAATGATTAAGCTGAATAATTTGCGTGAGAGAGTTTTTAATGCTTTCAAGGAGCTTTCTAATGCATCATTGTTGTGTATGCTACTGCATAGAGAAATTAAGTGTGATAAATTTGTTCATTCTAAAACTTCATATTCTCTTTTTGCAAATTCGTGTGGTGATGCAAGCATTCATAAGAATGCTCATGTTTATGACACTATGAATCCTAATTTGGTTTATATTCCTTCAACAAGGGGAATTTTTGATCCAATTTGGGATGAAGAGTTGTTAGAATATAAGTACTTTGGAGAATCTTGTGGTCTTAGCAATCCTTGTAACATGTTTAGTACTTGCTTGGAAATTGAGTTTCCAAAGTTCTTTCAGCATTTTACTTCCTTACTTGAAGAAGACAACAAGTTTGTGCTTCAAAATTCTTTGTATGAATGGGAAGAACATTTTATAGGATTAGTAGATTTTATCATTCCTAGTATGACATCGTTTGGTGATCCTATGGCATATGGAATGAAATTTAAATGGCCCATAAATGGAAAAGTATTTGAAATATTTGTGTTGATTACTGATATGTTCTTATTTCACTTTGGTTATAATTCATTGACCCACATGAATCAATTACTATCACATGGTGATAAGTATACTAGCTTAAGTGGGAAAGTGAAAGTTTTATTTATGGTAAAATTGCATGAGAAAGTTCAACACAATGCTATCCAAAGATAATATTTGACCTGGAGGATTATTATACGAGAGAAAAAGAAACATATATTCCTAACAAGATTTCAATTGAAGACAACAGAAGAAGATTTGATCCAAGTTTTTGAATATGTCAATATTGAAGTTGATCCAACAGTTAATATAAAGATCAATTAGTGTTTGTGTGAGGAAGAAGAAAATTTCTTTATTTCCCATCTAAAGAAAAAAATAATTGTTTTTTTGATTGAAGGAAGATATTGTTTGCAAATCAAAAATGGTTACAAGTGTTAGATAAAAAACATTGTAACGAATGACTTCGATAATTATTTTTGTTTTTTAGTTGCATTTTTTCTTTTTAATTTTTGAGTATGTGATTTTCCTCTTGTGCATGAAGATAAATAAAGGGAGATATGAGAGGGGAGAGGGGGAACAAGAGTGAGGAGGATAAGAATAAAAAAAAATGAAGGCAAGATTTTATGTAAATTTTAATAGTTATGTGGTTCAATTTAAGACAAAAATAAAATTGAATATTTAATTTAAAGGTAAGTTGATGTTTATCATCTATTACACTATTAATGGTCATGATTAAGCCACATAATATAGGATAGTCTAACTCTATTTATTGCTTGGGATCAATTAGACTCCAAGAAAATAGTCTTTGAAAAAGTGTTAGTTTAGTAATTAACTTATATTTTTATGTTTTTTTAGAGAAATTAACTGAAGTTCTCATCAACGGAAATTAATTTTAAAACTTCCCTCTTTTAATATTCCCACCCCCACTATTTTTTGGTGAAATTACTAAAATAACCCTCCACTCTTCTAAACAATAAATTCATCTCATAGCCTCGCACTCCCATCTCACCTCTCTCACTCCTCCCTCACCATAGCCAGATATTACTCCTGCATAAATTGAAGTTCTGAATTTATTACAAACATACATGCAGATATTAAGTTTTCGAAACATAGAATTACTCGGACAGAAATTGAATTTTTGAAACACAGTTTAATTCTTATGGAAATTTAATTTATAATTCATTACATACATATATGCAGAATTTGAATTTACGCAATAAATGAAATTACTCATGCATAAATTGAATTTATTACAAACATACATGTGTAAATTGAGTTTCCGAAACAGAGTTACTTTGGTAGAAATTGAATTTTCAAAACACATGGTTTAAATCATGAAGAAATTTAACACACACACACTACTTGTTAAACTTGCTCCTGTACACACACACATTACTTGTTGAATTTGCTCATGTACACGCAGACAAATAGATTTAGTTTGGAATTATTTATAAGACCGGGTTTTTAATAAAAAAATACATTAAAGTACACCGACACAAATTTAAAACTTTCAATCAAAACTTTAAACTAAAAAGGCTTTTTGATTAATTTATTTGATTTTTATTTCTTTTCCAAAAATCCATAAAAAAATCTAGTTCTGACTGCTTTATTGGGTGATTTAATATGGTAATTTGGTGTTTTGACTATAAAGACTTAAAAAATAATATTTTATTAAAAATAGATATATTTACATAAATAATTTTAAATTAAACCTACTTTAATAAATAAATTTTGTAGTGAATTACATAATAGTCAAAAATCTAAAATCACCAGCAACCAGACAGATCGCTGCCGCAAACACGTGGAATCTGAAGCAGAAAAAGAAACACCAAGATGTTGCAGAGAAGAGACTAGCAAAGTCATGTAGAATAAGAAGGATAGAGGGAAGACAAGAGAAGAGAAAAAAGAATGAACTCGAAATATACTCAATTGTATTGATTCTGCATCGAATAAATCTGACTGCAATTGGTATCGTGTACTTGCATGATTTTATTAACCAAGTATCATTGTGCATGTTACTTCTGCTGGTAGCACTTGCACAGGAGGCAGTTGCATCAGCTTTCATACACCTTAACCCATGGGGAAAGAAGAAAAAATGACCCTTTAATTTAATCAACTTTCTAAACCTTACAAGGACATCTATCCTTCAAAAGACTTCTAAATACTACTAATAAAGTTTTGCTTTGAACCATATGCCTTACTCTTTGCCCCTTCAATTGATGCCACTATAGCCAAGAGGATAGCCTGCTTTTCCAACCCTAGTCTTCGAAGGTTGTTTGCCTTGAGGTGGTGGATTTCGACGAGCATACCCAAGAGCGAAGCCAATGTTAGTTTGCCAAGTTCCCCAAGGTTTTGGAGGATTTTGGTTATTCTCCGGAAGGGGAGGAGGATTACCATAGCCTATGGGATATTGGGAACTCATTGTGGTATAGAAGCATAAACAGATCAGATTGACAAAGAAAATGCTAGTTGTGTTGCTGTGTCTTAGCCAGAAAGAGTTGTTATATTTATACTACTCCTATGCTCAAACCTCTACCCAAAGCATCTTCCATCAATGACGGCATTTACTTAAGCATTGGTTTATTGATAGAGACGTTTTGGCTAACCTCACCTCCACCCAAAATTTCTCTTTCACTGAGCCCATGCTTTTATGCATACGAGGAAAATGTTACATGTACTATGTAGGCCAATTTGTACACCCTCTATTTTATAATTATTTATGTTAAATTATAAACAAAAAAGGTAAGCAATAAAAAATTAAAAAAAAAGATAAAAAGAGTTACAAAAGTAGGTATATATTTAAAAGTTTACTTATAGCATCAATTTTATAAAAAAATATGTTATAAGTACACTTATAATTTTATACTTACTTTTATACATATTTTTTCTTTTTACGTCTTTTACTTTTTTATTTCTTTTTTATTTTATTTGTAATTTCACTCCTATACTATATTCAAAAAACTGGATATACAATTTGGACGTAGAATTGTGAGTGTGCAAAGGTTTTTCATTTTGTAAAGGTTAGGTTTGCGTGTAATATTATTATATAGAAGCCTCACCTTTACCCAAAAAGTCTTTTTCTTAAAGTCAATGATTTGTGCATACTACTATGCATGCAAAGGTTAGCTTTATGCACAAACCTCTTATGCACAAACCTCATCTCTACCCAAAATGTCTCTTTCGAAAAACCAATGCTTTATGCATAATATTATGCATGTAAATGTTGACCAAAATACTATGTACAAACCTCATCTCAACCCAAAATCTCTCCACAAAATCAATGCTTTGTGCATAATATTACGTCTCTTTCGCAAAAACAAATTCATGCTTTTGTGCATTATGCATGTAAAGGTTGGCTTTCTGCATAATATTATTATATAGAAACCTGACCTTTACCCGAAATGCCTTTTTGTAAAGTCAATGATTTGTGCATACTACTATGCATGCAAAGGTTAGCTTTATGCACAAACCTCATCTCTACCCAAAATGTCTCTTTCGCCAAACCAATGCTTTATGCATAATATTATGCATCTAAAGGTTGACCACAATACTATGTACAAATCTCATCTCAACCCTAAATCTCTCCACAAAATCAATGCTTTGTGCATAATATTACGTCTCTTTTGCAAAAACAAATTCATGCTTTGTGCATTATGCATGCAACGGTTAGCTTTATGCACAAACCTTACCTCTACCAAAATGTTTCTTTCCCAAATTCAATGCTCCGTTTATAATATCATGCGTGTAAAGGTTACCTCTACCCAAAACGTCTCTTTCTTGACATGTAATTAACTCATGGACTTTCTTTTGGCTGGATCTGGTTGGCAATGTTATATTGAACTTTTTATTTTTGACCTATTTCCTTTATTTTTTGTTAGATTGAAGGCAAAAATGAAAGAGGGTCATTAAGAAGTTATTATTATTATTATTATTGCTTCGCTGTTTATGTGGGCACTCTTATTGCAATATTATATGGTTTTAACCATAATCTTCTTCCTGGAAAGACCCTAAAGTACTTTGATCTTCTAGAGAT
The DNA here is from genome assembly GCA_022379115.2 of Bauhinia variegata. Taxonomy (NCBI): domain Eukaryota; kingdom Viridiplantae; phylum Streptophyta; class Magnoliopsida; order Fabales; family Fabaceae; genus Bauhinia; species Bauhinia variegata. The sequence goes on along the minus strand of CM039429.1, from coordinate 13,122,987 downwards.
ATGCTTATTTATTTTTGAAATGGGCATTGGCAATGGCTTGTACACTAATTTATGAAATGTTCAAATTATTATGCTTCTTGTTGGAGAATAATGATGTGCATAAATAATAATTTGATATTATTATGGCTATAAATGACAACACAGAACTTATGTTCTCTTGGTTTGATTTTCAATTTTCACATCAATTAGCCTTGCCATGTATGTTTTGTCCCCCTTGTTACTAAAGAGCTGATCTTGCGCACATAGGAAAGACGCACTCTTGTTTCTTCATATCAGTCATGATTATGAAGCTCTAGGAGAAACACTTAATACACTCAACTTTACCGAACAAGTATTTGTAGTTGAAATTGGTGCTGCCAAAGTTAACAAAGAAGCACATATTTGAAAGATCATGTAGGAACCGAAAGCTCTTGTGAGGAAAATAAGTTGTTGCTAAATCTTGCATTTACTATTGTTTTTTCTTGAGTTTGTAATCGATCTCTTGTAGTTTGTACAAATTTTGGCATAACTGTTGAGTATATTATTAAGAGAGATTTAGTTGTACACACTTTATTAGTTAAATAATCATAGAGATTTATTTCATGGTATAATTTTTTAATATTTTAATTTTAGAGATTTAGTTTTAGTTTTCTCTTTTTCTATTTTATAAATTATATGAATTTTTCTATAATGAATATAATTCATTCTTTAAATCCACATTCTATTCATGTAAAGTGTCTGCATAATATTATGCATGTAAAGGTTAGTGATATGGACTCAAGTCAATGGGCCTAGCCCATGTTGTATAAATAAAGGATCAAACCCAAAGCCCAACCCTGCACCCGCATAGCCTGAGTAAATTATGATGATGCCTTAATGACCAAATCACTATAAATAGATGCCCACATTAATGAGGTAGGTAATTACATAACTTGAAATTACTACAGTACTTTTGTTTGCCTTTGAGATTGTTATGTTGACTTGAGCATCAGAGTATTATTACCTGACCAACCCTTTTTCTCCTTGTAGACTAACCACGACTTACCTAAAATCCAACTGACACCACTCGAGGCCCTACCCTTTACATCCTTATTGACCTACTAGCAACTAGTGCGATGAGCATGGATTGAAAATGCAACCTTCAAATCTATTTGATGGCCAACTCAAACCCCAGCACCCCAAAAAGGGGGTTTGAATAGCATTTCCTTTACCCTCGAAACACCCATTCAATCCATAGATATGTAAACCCACACAAGCTTAGCTGACTAGAACCCTGCCATCTTGATCACCCTCTTGACCCACCTAGAGGCGATGCGGAGGGAAATACAGGAGTTAAGGGACCCGAGGACCCAGGACAGGCAAGAAATCCAAAGGCTTAGGGCCGAAAGGGATGAGACATACACCCTAACCGTGCAAAAAGGTACAACGCAGTCACCCACACTCTTTGTTCTTAATTCAGCGGTAAGCCTCCTATGGACAGAGCTTTTGCCTTTTAGCAGTACCCATTGTGCAACCCAACACACGCTGTCCAAGCAACCTAAGCACCCATTCACCCTCAAGATAATGTCATACCCTCTCTCGAGCCATTTTAAACAAACTTGGACCCATATGCTGGATCCATAGGCCTAGTAGAGTACATATGCAATTTTGAGAACTTATGCTGATCTCAAGGGTAGATGATGAGATTACGTGTCGTACTTTCTTGACCTCCTTGAGGAAGGTAGCTTTACAATGGTTCAACAATCTTCTCCCTTAGTCCATCTTGAGCTTCGATCAGTTGGCAGAATAGTTCACAACACAGTTCTCGACCAGCATAGCCCCACAGAAGACATCCACGGTGTTAGCCACCCTTAGGCAGGAAGAGGGAGAATCCTTGAGAGAGTATATACAGAGGTTTACTACTATGTCGCTGTAGATCAAAGACCTTAAGGACAAGGTCGCAATACATACGTTAATGGCAACACTACAATGGGGCAAGTTTAGGGAAAGCATCACCCTGAACTCGTTAGAATCCTTACAAGAGCTACTCTAAGAAGCTAGTAAGTACATCAACCTAGAGGAGGTACAGAAGGTGGCGCTTAGAGCAAGGGAACTTGCGAAGGAGAAGGAAGGAAGGCCTAGACCTCACCACTCTAGTTACACACTCCTATTAACAGACCAAGAATCCACATACTCAATGAGATTTGTCAAACTGGGCTAGCCAAGCTACCACCACCAATCAAGGCGAGAACAAGACCGAATGTCAGAACATATTGCAAGTATCACCGGGGAGCTGGGCATGATACCAAGGAATGCTAGGCTCTAAAGGATCTCATCGAGAACCTTTTGAACAAAGGACACCTAAAGCTATTCAAGTTGGAAGGGGGCCCGAGTAAGAAAGCTGAAGGGTATAGGTAGAGAACAAGAGGTCATCCTCTAGAAAGGCAGCATGATAGGTCGATTGACAAGAGAAAGGGGCATGAGCCAAACAACCAAAAGGGAGTGGTCTTTGGGATAATTAATACTACTTTAGGAGGCTTCGCTTCAAGAGGGTCGGCGAGCAAGAAAGACACTTGAGGGCAAGAAAGAGACATTATCACGAGATCAATGACGTCGAGCGAAGCCAGAGATTTAGACTAGAGAAGCTAGACCCTCCAATCACCTTCATAGAAGAAGACTATAGGGAGATTCAATGGGAGCACAGTGACTCGGAGGTGATAGAAGCAACGATTTCCAATTTCTAAGTAAAGAAAATTCTGGTAGATTAAGGTAGCTCAACTTATATTCTTTTTTTGAAGGCATTAAAACAAATGGTGATCTCACGCACAAAGCTAAAATGCTACCAGGGCTCATTAGTAGGGTTCTCTAGAATGGAGGCCTTAGTGGTAAGAGCAATATCTCTGTATGCAACATTTGGGAAACGACCTAATAATGTGACTAAGGCAATGAAGTTCTTGGTGGTCGACTACCCATCCCATACAATACAATATTGGGAAGGCCGACCTTCAATCAACTCAACCATGATACCCACCCACCCAACATCTGGTAGTGAAATATCCCACGATGAATGAAAGAGTGGAAACAATCAAGGGGGACCATATGGTAGCAAGGGAGCTATATCAACCTAGCTTGACAATATCCCCCGCAAAAAGGAAGGAAGAAGCTAGAGGTGGACAAGACAAGTAGAGCTTGATGCTAGAACAGACCTAGGAGAGGAAAGGCCACTCATTGGGGAATTTAAGAAGGTGCAAGTGGGAAGACTTGGGCAAATGGTGCAGATATTCACAAACCTTCTACAACAGTTGCTGAAGAATAATGTAGAGGCATTTGCATGGACAGTCGCAGACATGCCAAGTATAGACCCTAATATTATTTGCCATAAACTTTCTCTTAAACTTGGTACTCGACTTGTTGTGTAGAAAAAAAGGCTCTTTGGGCTAGAAAGACAGGTTGCCATTAAGGAAGAGGTATAAAAAATCCTTCAGGCTGGGTTCATAAGGAAGTAGAGTATTCTTCTTGGTTGTTCAATGTAGTAATGGTTAAGAAGTTGAATGGAAAGTAAAGGATGTGCATGGATTTCACCGACCTAAACAGGGCATGCCCCAAAGACTCTTATTACTTGCCTAATATAAATCTGTGAGTGGATTAAGTAGGTGGTATTAGTTATTGAGCTTCATAAATGCATACTCTGGTTATAATCATATTAGGATGAATCTACAGGACTAGGATAAGACCACCTTTATCATGGAAGATAGATGTTATTGTTATAAAGTGATACTATTTAAATTAAAGAATGTTGGGGCAACCTACTAGAGACTCATGATAAGATGCTCATAAACCAACTGGGAAGAAATCTGGTTGTCTATATAGACGACATTCTAGCTAAGTCGGTTAGTTTTGAGCAACACATTAAGGACTTGGAGGAAACATTCTCTACCCTAAGGGACTTTGGAATGAGAATTTACCTTGACAAATGCACCTTCATAGCCCTAGTGGTGAAATTCATTGGGTTTATGTTAACACAGAGGGGAATTGAGGCAAACCTAGAAAAATGCCAAGCTATCTGCCAAATGAGCTAATCAAAAACAATAAATGAGGTGTGAAGGTTGACAAGAAGGATAGTGGCTTTAGCTTGGTTTATGTCATAATCGGCACAGAAATCCCTATCGTTCTTCTTAACACTAAAAAGGGTCAAAGATTTCCAGTAGACAAAGGAATGTTAGAATGCCTTCGAAGAGCTAAAAAGGTACCTGACAACACCGCCAAATTTAATGACACCCCAACTCAGTGACACGCTTTACATTTACCGATCAACCTATGACCAGGCTATTAGCTTAGCACTTGTGAAGGAAGACAGGCACACAAACTCCAATATATTTCATGAGCAAAGTGCTCAGTGATACGGAGTTAAGATATCAACACATAGAGAAGATAGCCTACGCACTGATACACACAGCTCGACACTTGAGGCCGTACTTCTAGAGTTACCAAATAATCGTATTAACGAACCAACCATTAAAGCAAATACTTCAAATACCCGGCCTCTCAGGTCGGATGTTGGTATGGTCAGTAGAATTGTCTGAACACAAAGTAATGTTCAAACCAAGGGGAACCATAAAAGCCCAGGCATTAGCTAATTTTTTGTTTTGCTCTAATCTTTCTCTAGTTTGTTTTGCTCTTATGCACACATCACATACTTTATTCTAAGACTCACCAATTCCATTCTTCAAATTCTTGTCAATCTGTTGTTTAATCTTCAAGGAAGGATAACCTAACCTCTTATGCCAGAGCACCAATTGGACACCTCCATCAACCTTGTAGACATTTGCTTGCTGTAACTTACGGAAAAAATAAAGCCCATCTCTTCTCTCACCTGCACCAATCACCATCTTCGAAGTGTTGTCCTACACAACACATAACTCATTAGTAAATTGTACAATGCACTTTGCCTCATGTGCTAAGTGGGAATCAGAAATCAAATTGCACTTCAGTTTGGGAACATAAAGAACGTTTGTGAGTTTTAGTCCCCCATTTAGCACCACTGTCCCTTCCTTGGTTGTAGTCATGCGTTTACCATCTGGTAGCACAACCGGACATCCTTGCGAGTTTTGCAACTCACATAGCAGTCCCAGATTGCCTATCATATGTTTGTATGCCCCATTGTCAATTATCCATGTACCAGTACCAGGCATTTGCTCATTGGTGTTATCCTTTTGGCCATTTAGCATCTTCATCAGTAATTTCCACTGCTCGTAAGTCAACCCAGGGACCTCCATCTTTTCTTGAGAGCCAACGGCTCCAGTACCCATTGTTTGACCAGCATTTGCACGAACTACAGCCCTGCGTCCTTTTCCTTTTCCACTGCATTGCTGCCTTTAGCTTCTTGTGCTATTTTTCCGATCATTCTTGGGTTTGTCACTCACGTTCAGGTCGTAAGGAGAAACAACTCGCTTCCCGTACTCACTAGGTTGTTCTTGGTTTTCTGCCATATCAAGCCGCTGTGCAGCAAACAGAAAACGCAACAAGTCAGGCCCTTAGAAGCGCTCTGATACCATATTCAAACTATAATTATCAGTGTGTAAATTCGTGTCTTTCATTCATCAGTAAATAATATATATATATACAAGTGTTTAACTCCCACTACAAGACTCCTACTGCAACTAAAAGACTCCTAACCCTTCAAATACACGACAATGCTTATCTTTTCCCTTATACATGCAGTTACATGGTGAACCAAACTCTACATAATTATGTAGAAATTATCTACAAAATACATACATTATCTCATTACCCAGAAAAAAAAAAGAAAAAAAGTTAGGGAGGCAAATGATTTTCTGCTGAACCTTTTAAATACTACAAATGACGTTTTACTCATGAATAAATAAATAAGAAACATATACAGCCAAATAAGATATGAACCATACCACAATATAGCCAAGAAGATAGCCAGCTTGCCCATCGAGCACCGGAGTTTGAATGTCGTACCTTTAGGCGGTGGATGACCACCATAGCCAAGAGCGGATCCATTAGTTTGCCCACCTCCCCCATGGTCTGTAGGGGAGGAGAATTACCACAGCCAACAGAATTTTGCGAACTCATTGGAGAATAGATTCAGAATATTCAAGCATTTCTATCATACAAAAAATTTTAGTTGGGTGCAAGTAATTTTCTGCTGAATTTTTCATATACTACAAATAAGGTTTATCTCATAAATAAATAAATAAGAAACTACACAACGAAAGACGTCATTCTCATCTATTACTTGATATGAACCATATACCTTACTATTTCCCCTTTCAATCGTTACCACTATAACCTATAGGATGGCCAGCATGCCTACCCCCAGAATTTGACGGTTGTTTGCGTTGAGGTGGAAGATTCTGATGACCACACCCAAGAGCAGATCCAATGTTAGTTTGCCCACTTCCCCCTCGTTTTGGAGGATTTTGGTTGTGGTTTGAAGGGGGAGGAGGATTGCAAATGAGTGGCCAATTAGAGAAATAATTACAGCCATGTTTAGGACTCAACTAGCCGGAGACATTTCAGGAAACATTTCCGCATGGGCTCTGAACAGACACTCATGGATCAATCAATTGTTCTGGTAAAGAATTCCCCATGAAATTTATGCTGTGATATTTCTTCGAGTGTCAGACCTTGCACAAAACAATTTACTTGGATACTTACCAATTAAAATTGATCAACCATTTGAGATCATAATCCTTCAGAAGAAGTGGGAAACATAGCCATTTCACTACATTTATACTTGGTTTGCTGCAATTTCGATCTCCTATTTTAGTCATATAATTAAACTTTTCGATCCTTTACATAAAACGAGATTAGATTTTCACCATTTTAAAATGAACAAACTGCTTTGAGAGTTTAATCTCATTGAAGAACTGATAGAAAGTGCTAATATGGAATAAGCTTCTTTGCTGGACTGGGTTAGTGTTGAGTACATTTAGGCTATACATTTCCTGCTCAACAAATGCCTTGCATAGTGATTTGGTCATTTTTATTTATACCCATTCATCTGGGTCATCTATCTACTGTCCAATAAATATCTTGGTCAATAGAAAAGCCAGATCCATTCTAACATGGTGCTAAGGTGGCTATTTTGTGTTAGTTGGCACTTTTTTTTTTTAAAAAAAAAAGAAAAAACAAATTAGAGGCGCATTAGGGCTTTACTAATGAGATAGAAATGTTGCAGGGCTATCCTAATGATGATAAGCAGTTCAGAAAATTTGGTAAACCTCCTTTGTAGTTAACTTGTTTTTCATTTACTACATCTCTATTTTGAAAACCTACACATACATCCCCTATTGTTTGAAAATATGCTATGCTTAAGTTTAATTTCTAACAAATGGCTAACAGAAGTGCTAGTCAATATTTAAAAAAAAAAAATGCTATAAATATCCATAATAACTCATAAAGATGACCTCCCTTATAATTGCCTCATTTTTCACTTATCTCAATATTGTTAAAACTTACACATACCTCCGATGTAGTTGAAAAAACACAGCACTTCAATTCAACCTATAATAATTGCATTGAAAAAAACATTAATCATAATTATTTTTTTTAGTGAGATTTAGAACAGTTATCATATTTAGAGTATATATATATTGTATGAGTGATATATTATATATTTTTATTTTTTATGATATGTTAGACTGAAATGAAAAACTCATTTGTTAAACACATTATAAACTAATCATTTAAACTAAATGCTAAAAAATTTTAGAAACTAAATATTGTTATAAATATTTATGATTTTTGGATGCCTATTTAATAGAATATTCTCCTAGAGCTGACTCAGTATTAATACTTATTTATTTGTAATTTATTAAATAAACATTATCCTTTCAAGGGTTAGGGTTATACTTGCCTTATGTATATATAACCCTTAGTGTATGAATAAATGACTATATTTCTCTTATTTCAATTCTCTCAACTCCATTCTCTGTATCTCTTGTTCCACAACTTGTTATCAGCATGATAGTCATCCTGTTTGACAACGATACTCTACTCCTACCATCTTTCCGTTACATAGGGTTGCCAAATTTTCATCAATTTAGTCGTCGAGAAAAAAGCATACATCACAAGGTAATTGCTCATTCTCACTTGATTTCTATTCACACATTTTCTATTTTCTATTATCACATTCATAATCAAGAGAAAGAGATCACTTGGTTGCATCCATTGATTTAGTAATAATCAAATAGATGCATGCATAGATCAAAGATATTTTATGTCTTTTTGATAAATAAAAGAGACGCTACAACTTTAGTATGTGGGATATTTAATCTATTTGTTATTTGATATGCCTCATCCTGAAGTATGAAAGCAACTAATTTTTGTCTTATGAGACAATTCAATTTCTTTTATACTTCTCATCCAGAAGCATGAGAAAATTTAATTTCTTTAATTCATCTAATCCAAAAGTATGATATCATTTAATTCTTTTTATTTGCCTCCTCTAGAAGTATGAGGCAATTTAATTCATTTGATACACCCTCATCCAAAAGTATGAGGAATTTTATTATGAACAATTAATTTTATATAGAGTGGATCCTAAATTTATCCATTCAAATATGAGAAATTTTATTATGAACAATTAATTTTCTATAGAGTAAATCCTAAAGTTATGCATTCAAATAGAATAAAGTGAATATTGAAATTATTCATTCGAATAGAAAAAATTGATTAATAAAGTGGATCTTAAAGTAATCCACTCAAATGATATAAAATAGTAGATCGTGAAATTATCTACACTCAAAATATTAAAAAAAATGATAATCATGAAAAGGTTTCATGATGCCAAAGATTAAGCAGTTTGAGAATAATTATTGAGACATTGAGGCAATCACATGTATAGCATACATTTGAATAATTTAAATTCTATTGATATTTTGCATGTGCTCGATCCACAAGTCTCAACACCATGGGAGAATGTTATAGCAAAAGAATATTTCTTATGATTATTTTAAAAGAGTCATGTATATCTCATGATTTCAATATTTTTATTTTTATTTTTTGTTTCTTATTTTACAAGTTAGATTTGTGTTGAGAAAATTCAATGTTCCAAGAAATTCTGCCGTGGAATATATTATCATATCATGCTTTATTATTTAAACGGAATAGTTAGTGTTAAGCTTGATTGCATTTTACCAAACCTACTTTACTTTTATTCTTCTGATATACTATCTTGTACAAAAAAAAAATAAAAATGCTTGATATTATATATTAGCATAGTCATGACCACAATGATTAGATATATACATGTAATAAGAGGTTTATAACATGCCTGTAAACTGCCAAGTAGTAAAGATTGTGAACCACTTTTGCTACTTATGAATGAAGTTGAAATTATTTTGTTAAGATAGGCTCAGATTCATATATGAACATTTATCTTCTTGTGGTAATAGTAATTGTTGTCATATATGAATAAAGCATAATGGCTGAATTTTATTTGATAATTGTATGCATGGTTTAAAAGAATTGGAGTTACACCTGTCTGAGTTTTCACATTATACTAAAATGAAGCAAGTGACATTCATCAATTTTATCTCCTATTTATGTCATAATAGTCTCACTTATTGTGCCCATCTTCTAACTAAAATTAAGATATTATGCCATTAATTAGTAGATCATATATGACATATGAATGTGAGAATGTATTTGGGTGAATATTTGACTTTTGTTTTAAATTATATGTTTTGTTTAACAATTTTGAATTTTGTAGAAAATATCTATCATTTTAGTTGCATCTAATTTTTCCACAAATCAAGTGAAAGGCGTCAAGATGTGCTATACAAATGAATTAGATATAATAAAAATTACTAGAAATTGAGTTGTAATTATAAGCTCTTTATATCTTGTGATCTTATTGAATAAGATTCAATTTAGCTTACTATATGAGTTGCGTTGGTAAATGCATATTACTTAGGTGGTTAAAATTAACTTATTCCTTTACTAAGCCCTCTAGTACAATGCCATGGTAATTTGAGCTAGCTATTTAAGCATACTTCACATTGCATGGGATTTATGGAGTAACCCATACCTTGGGTATATGTTACATCATTTGTTGGTATTTGATTTATTGATATGCCCTCGATTCAAGAAATTTAGTTAAAATTGCAAATTTATCAACTTCACTTTTAGTGCTTCATGGTCATACTTTTAGCATGTTGTTATGATAAATGTTTTGATACTTTCGAGTGCTATTTGAGGCTATTTATTCTCAAGTTATCTATATGTTTTACTATTTTAAATTATGGAAGAATTATGCACTTGATTTGAAATATTCAAAGGTGTAAGATGTCTTGCAAAGGTTATGTTTAGACCCCATGTTAACACATATTTGGTTATGCATCCTAAGTCCCAACCTTCAATGAAAGGGAATTTATGGTATGTGTGTGGCACAATATAAGAAGAGAGGGAGGCATGACAATCCTCCTAAGCCAAATATAAATTTGGTGAAATTAGATGATATAATTGTTGTCGTCATTTCCTAAACTCTCTTTGTAGCCAATGGCAATGTGATAAAATGAGTGGTAGACTTTGGGGCTACCAAGCATGTATGTGCTAATAGAGATGTATGTTTACCTTCTACACATCAATAAGGGAAGGAAGAGAATGTGTGACATAAATGTATTTTGGAGGGAGCATTTTAACCCTGATGTGAATAAAGATTTTTTTTTATGGATATTACTCATTGTTATTTTGTTGGATATATCTCTCATTTTATAGTATTTGAAATATCATATTGTAGTAAAAATAAATAAATCTTTTACTAGAAATCATTAGCCATTATCTCAAAATGATTTTTTCTCTATTCCTGAAGTGAATAGAGATGCTATCAAGAAATATGAGAACATATATGACCATGACTAGACAAATATATTATTGGTTATAATACTATAAATACCTTCCACCAAAAGTGGGAAAGCAATGAAGAAAAGTGGTAAAGGGATATTCAAAAAACCACTATCATTTTGGCAAGAAAAGGCCATTAAGTTTGCACCCGTCGTACATAAAGCATCTTCCAAAAGCTTTTCAAGCATCAATGAAAGAAAAGATTAATTGTTGAGACAATTTTGCTTAATGAGATGATATTTTCGACTTTGGCCATGTCAATATGATAATTAAATGTGCCAGATTTCTTTTCCTTGAAGGTGATGAGAATATACGTAGGAAATTATTATTGTAGTTCATTTATTTCTATTGTACAAAGATAATGTTATTACTATATTCGTTAGTGCAAAGATAATTGAGGGCTCTTGAAAAGCTAGAGGAATGAAAATCATAATTAAAAGCTCATAAAGAGCTAATAAATGTTTACATTGAGAAATTATATGCATTTTCTCTAATTTGTACTACATATATATTAGTACAATTAAAACATATGTTGTAAACTAGAAGTTTACAAGTCAAAATAAGTTCTCTGTCTTTTTTTTTTTTTTTTGCATGGCTGGTTGAGCCATCTTGAGTCAACAATAATGCAAAAGTAATTGAAAAATCATGTGGACTTTCATTAAAGAGCTCGAAGATTCTTCTATTGAAACGCTTAGTTTCTCATATGCTATTTATTCTCAAAGAAAATTTATTTTCATTAGCAAGAGTAAGAGTGAACCCCTCATCTTTTAGAATGTACACACGGTAAAAATATTTGTGGGCCTATAGACCTACCAAGTGGATTATTTAGATACTTCTTGATTTTAATCGATGCATCAACTAAATGATCACATATTTGGGTTAACTCACAACCTAAAGTTCATGAGATTACTTGTTCAATGGATTGAATTAAGAGTGTAATGCCTTAATTATATCTAGTTGAGCAATAGACCTAATTAATGCTAGTGAATTCACTCTTCAAGTTGACTATTGGAATACATAAAATGAACTTGTTGGGGCCTAAAATTAATTGCAAGACTATTGCTTATGAAATCTAAACTTCCAAAATTTATTTGGGAACGTGTGATTATTCATGTTGTAACATTGATTTGCATCATGCCAACAAGTTATCTAGACCCCCTCTTATAATTGGTTTATAGTCAGGAGCCAAGTATATCTTATCTACGAAATTTTGAATGAGTTGTTAATTGCTCCACCACAATAAACTAAGATTGGACCTTAATGTTGGTTAAGAACATATGTTGGATATAAATCTCCATATATAAGTGAAATATAAAGTCACTAAAAGGATATTTATTTGTGGCTTAGTTCGCCACTTGTCTTTTTAATAAATCATTTATTCAAACATTAGGGGGGAGAGAATAAGCAGTTGGAAAAAAAGAATATTTAGAATAAATTATCACCTTAATCCTCATGCAAAGCAAATATGAACTAGAAGTTCATATGATAATTCATTTGTATAAGCTGCCAAATGAGTGACTAAAATCATGTGTACCAACAACTATTGCTCCAATCAAAGTATAACTACAAACACATGAAGAGTGGTAAACACATCGGTTCCAAAGATAAAATCCTCGAAAAGAAAAGGAGCTAAGAATCAAAGATGGTCAAATCGAAGATAAAGTGGCTCTAGAAGAGTTACTAGAGGTAAGTGACTCTAGAAGAGTCTTCAAACATAACTAATATTTTAGTTTCAAAGGAAAATTAGGTACTTGAAAGTCATGAAAATAAAGAGATTGCTTTAGAATATGATGGAACCGGAAAAAAATCAATATTGTTAACAATGTGTCTCATATAATGTTGCACGCTATATGATATAAGATATTGAGGATCAGTAGTAAAAGTCTACAGAGAAAGAAATGATTGGCCAAAAATGAAAAGACATAATTGAGGTTTGCTTAAAAAGCAAAAAGTTTTAGACCTATAGTCGAAACACTAAAATGTAAAGCTAGTTATAGACAAATGGGTTTTTGTGTGAATACAAAATGAAAATGATGCTTAAGGGTTTTCGTAAATAACTAGCATTGATTTTGAATACATATACTCAATCGTAGTGGATGCAAGTATCTAATAGTACTTATTTATTCTGATAATACATGAATGATATTTATTTGTGTCTAATAAATATTTTTGTAGTCAACTCATTCAATAATGACATCCTTGAAGGATTTGATTTGACTTAAACAATTTATAAGATCATATGAGTTAGTATTTGTTGAAGGAAATATATGGAAATGACCCGTTTATCCGCACATTAGTAAATTTGTGTCAATGATTTAATGTTAGAATTTTTGAAGAGCTTCCAAAGCTATAAATTACTTATAGAGAAATCTTGCATTAAAATGCTTAAATAGTAGAAGTGCTAAATTAATTTTATATGTACAAATTATATCTATTGTGATCTCTAAATTCAAGCATATATTCTTTTTAGAACTCGTGAGAATGGTAAAGAAATATTTAGTCCTAAAGTGTCAAATCTTAGGACAATTTAACTAGTTCGTCAATATGACAATCTAGCAAATTTGTTGCCATGGTATTAACTTCTACAATATTTGAAGGATCTTGTATAATATTAGAGTTCGTCGACACAAATAATTTGATTGATATGTACTGTACTATTTTTTCCCATTGGGTTTTCCTAAGAAGGTTTTTAATGAGGCAGTATTTGATTACGTATGTAGAGGATGATGTACTCTTTTTTCCTTCACTAAGTTTTTGTCCCACATGGTTTTTTCTAGTAAGGTTTTTAATGAGGCATATTCTTTAGTAATAGGCATCTAAGGAGGGAGTGTTATAAATATTTATGATTTTTAGATGTCCATTTATTAGAATATTCTCCTATGGCTGACGCAACATTAATATTTATTAAATAAACATGATCTTTTCTAGGATTAAGGTTTCACTTACCTTGTGCATATATATACCTTTAGTAGATGAATAAATGATGCTCTTTTGGAGGCTCTATTTTTTTTTTCTTTCAATTCTTTCAACTCCATTCTCTATATCTCTTGTTTCACAACAAATATCTTTTATATATTTTGATTGTTTTAAAGCATTAATTACATTTACATGATAAAAGTGATAATTATAAAAAAATGAAAAATAAAAATAAAGATAAATGAGCAGTGCAACAAGAGACTATACCTTATATGATGGTTTAACCCAAATAAAATTTGGATATGAATATAGTGTATAATTTTTTATAAAAAAATATAAGACATGTTTTTATTTTTCCTCAAAAAATTAATCTTACCCTCACTTTGAATATAACTTATGTGACATAAATAATTTTTCACATTATTTTAGTTCAAAATAAGAGACAAAGGCATGATACAATCTAATTAAATGAAAAACATCAATGTTTTTAAAATTTTATTTTAAAATAATTTTAGACTTACATGGACATTTCTCTTAAGAAAATTTGTATGGACTATGAAGTGTATATATATATATATATATATATATATTAAGGGAGGTAGATGAAAATAAGGTCAGTTGCTTATAGTCAATTTTGTTACTTAGGTTTATTAATCACTTTTTTCTAAAAAGAAAAAGAAAAATCATCTAAAATAAATATTCTTTTAACGTTGTTAGCTAATTAGGTTTAAGTAGGTATGTTTTAAAAATAGAAAGGAGATAAGTGAAAAATAAACTCACTAAAAGCGGTATTAGTATATTTTACTCTAAGCAGAAAATAGTATCCAAATTCAAACATGTAAAATAGTATTCCCTTTTATCCTTTTTATAAGGCATGTTTAACCGAATTACACATACTATGAAAAACAGTTAGTTTTCTTGATTCTTTAAAAAAGTTTATAACATTCTAATTTTACCATATTTATTGTCATTAAACTTAGTTGATTGATAGTGTTGAAGTTGACAGAAGACTCCAAACTCCAACGGTCTACCGCTTTGTTGTTGATTTGCCTTACCAAGTCTGAATGAATGTTTTGTTATTTTTCGATAATGAAAACATGAAATTAGAATGACTAGTCATTATTAAGGGTAAAAGCAAAACAAGTAAATGCTTCTTAACAAATGTAAAATGACTTATAAAAAAACGTATATGGATTTAATGACTTTTTAGTGGGAAAAGTTAGCTTCACTTGTCTTATTTTGAGATATTAAATCAATCCAACAGACCAGATACAGAAAATTCAAATAATGATTAAGTTCTTATTAAATGTCATTATTAATTATTAGTTTCATTTATATCTTTTAACTTTTCATAAAACTTTTATACCCTCATTTTCTTTCATGGATCTCTAATTATTAATTATTAGGTTCACATCTTAGAATTTAGGGTTTATATTTAAAATTTAAGGTTTATATTTTAGGATTTGTATATGGAGTTTAGGATTCATATTTTAGGATTTATAATTTTAAATTTAGAGTTCATATTTTATTTAAGGGTTTATATATGGGGTTTACGGTTCATTTTTCATAAATTTTAAACACTAAATTATAAAAACTCTAAATATAAAACTCTTAAATCGAAAATAGAAACCCTAACTCTAAATTCTTAAATATAACCCATAACATTAAAATACAAACTCTAAATACTGAAATACAAATCACAAATCTTTTATAAAAAATAAACCTTAAACTCTAAACATAAATTCCAAACTTTAAAATATGAATGTTGAACCCTAAACCTCATATATAAAAATTTTAAAATATAAACCCTAAATTTTAATGATAAACTATAAACTCTAAAATGTGAACCTTAAATTAAGGTATAAAGATTCATGAAAAAGAATGAGAGTATAAAAGAAATATGAAAAATAAAAAATATAAATAAAGTTAATAATTAATAATAACATTTAATAGGAGCTTCATTATTATTTGAATTTTATGTATGTAGTCTGGTAGATTTTAGAATAAGAGAAAGTAGTTTAACTATTCTCACAAAAAAGTAACTAAATTCAGATAAAAATGACTGTGAAAAACTTTTAAAAATTACTTAATAATAAAAACAAGAAGGAATATTCATCTATTTATATTGAAGAAATTAAAGCGACGACTCTAGGTATAGTCCATAATTTAAAAATGCATAAATAAAATACAGTCAAATTGTGTTAACTATGATACGTGTGAAACTGAAACAACGTAAAAAGTAAGTTAGCCGTTACATTTATCACATCAAGGAAGTGGGGCGTGTTTGAGATTAATTAAATGTACAAAATAAAACAAATTGATGAGACTATTTTCTTCCCCGGCTACTGTAGTCAAGTTATCTCAATGAAAGCTCTTTCTCCGTATTTTGGAAGGGAGTGATGTTATATTCATATTTACTATTTTTTTTAACATTATATATATTCCTTCATATCTTTTTAGTTTTTATTTTTAATTTTATCTCCACAATAACTCCCAAATTAAGAATTGTATGCTAAAATATAATTTTAAAAATTAGACCAAACATTAACTTGAAGATGTCACTAATTTAACCGTCGAGTCATTGGTTGAATAATATAAATTTTAAAAAATAAAAAATAGTTTAAATTAAAAATAAAATCTCATATTATATAAATTTATTATATAAAGCAAAACTCTTTATTATTAGTATAAATTATATGATTAATAATAAAAATATTAAAATTAAATCCAAGTATTTATACATTTGATTAAATTTTTATGAGATGATGTCATATTTTAATGAAATTTTTTTTTGTCATTAATATTTTAAGTTGTAACTTATGACTAATTTAAATTTATTTTTATTTTCTTTTATAAAAAATTATTTTTATTTTCATAAGAAAAGTTTAACCAAAAAAATTGAGACTATTTTAATAATTTTTTAAAATACTTAAAATTTGTAATTAATAACTAAAAATTATTATTATGATTATCAATCCATGCGTTTGCAACAATCCTTTCCACTACTATTCACTTTTCACTTTTCTATATATCTATATATATTTTGAAATCAACAGCCGAGTGTTGAACATGGCAACATGAAAAGTTGAAGCAAATAGAAGAAAGCATACGCATGTGTAATCAAGCAATGCAAAGCTTCTCTTTTTACAAGTCTCACGTCACTTGAGTTGGTATGTAAAGAGCTAAGAGAAATCTGTAAAAACAAACTTTACCTCATTTATTTTGATAGTTCTCTTTGGCCATTTTATTAATATAATTTTTCTTAAATAAAGGTTGAGAATTCAATAGTTTAAAATATTCTAATTGTGTTAATATATAAATATTTGTTTAAAAAATGTGTAAAAAGCATTTTTTTAATTTTCAAAACATGGTCTGATTTTTTACAAAACTGTCTTGGTCTCGGTTTTTTCTGTTCAACCGGAGTTTGATCGGTTTTTTTGACTGGGCTGTTTGTAAAAGCGGTCTAATATCTTCAACTAAACTGGCTTGAGGTCTGATTCTTGGTTTACCTATTTGGACTAGCTTAGATGGTCCAATTTTTAAAACACTTACTAAAATGTGTACTTTAATTATGCACCTAGCATTTTGCTGGGGGACTCCTTCAATTATTTTTCCTAAAATTGAAAGATATTTCTACTTCCACAAATGAAAAAGACTGAAAGAAACAGCACCTTGCTTTACCTAACATCACACAAGACAGCGAATTGATTGTATGAATGACAAGGAAAGAGAGATAAGGAGAGAGAGAAGATGGTTATAACGTTTGAGAGGTGTCTAATGACATTTTGTCTTATGTAATATTCTTATCTTGTTTTTTAACCTATGCATTCTCTTCTTATATTCCAAGTGGGGTTGGGTTGTTATGTTAGTAGCACCTTCCCTCTCGGGTTTCCTTTTTATTTTAAACCAAAAAAAAGGGAAATTTCTGATATTATATAACTAAAATAAATTTTAGATATTTTTATAAAAATCTTACTAGAAATTAAATTTTTTTAAAAAAAAAAACTCATTTTTTCTTTTTTACATTATCGTCAATTCTAAAAAAATAAAATTTCACTTTTTAAATTGAATAAAATAAACATTTATATTTTAAGATTATAACAAAATAAACATTAATGATAGTGTGAATGAGAAAAAAAAAAAAAAAACTGACTTTTTTCAATTTTTGTCGTTAGAGATAGTTTTGTTAATTTCAAAAAAGATAAAAAAATGTCTCTCTTTGGTTGCTTCTTCGTGTATATATATTTCTTCTCCTGTTTAGAGTTCTAAGCCCGACACAACCTTTTCAATCTCTTTGCTTTCTGTCCAAACTGCAACAAAGTAAGTGTTTTCCTTTCTCCATGAAAATTATATCATTGTTATACTTTCTATCTAGGAGGTATTTCTTTGTGATTCTATGGTTTTCTTCTTTTTTGCAAAATGTTTTTGCACTGACTGCTGATGGGATGAATTTGTTATCATTCTCAAGCCATTGGAACTGTGTTCCTCTTATCATAAACTCGAGCTGGAATGGCTCTGATTCTACTCCATGCTCATGGGTAGGAGTCCATTGTGACCATGCCCACAATGTAGTTTCCCTTAACCTCACTTCTTATGGGATATCTGGTCAATTAG
This sequence comes from Bauhinia variegata, assembly GCA_022379115.2. Lineage (NCBI taxonomy): Eukaryota > Viridiplantae > Streptophyta > Magnoliopsida > Fabales > Fabaceae > Bauhinia > Bauhinia variegata. The sequence goes on along the minus strand of CM039429.1, from coordinate 13,104,624 downwards.
GACCTGAAATTGGAAGTTTGAGTCACTTGGAGAGCCTTGTGCTGGGGATTAATGGGTTATATGGGGAAATACCCCTTGAGTTGAGCAATTGTAATCTGCTTCAGCACTTAGATCTTTCTAGAAATAACTTTAGTGGACAAATACCAAATAGCTTGAGAAAGTTGCAACATTTAGAGTTTTTGAACTTCTCCTCTAATGTGCTTACCGGTGAAATTCCTCAATTCTTGTCGGAGATTTCTCAGCTGGAACAGTTGTACTTGGACAACAATAGCCTGACTGGTTCCATCCCCACAAATATAGGGAACATGACTAAGCTTTCTTTTCTTAATCTATCTTCTAATTTGTTGTCAGGGACAATTCCCTCATCCATTGGATGCTGCAGTAAATTGGTAGTATTGTCGTTGAGTTACAACCTACTGCAGGGAGTTATTCCTGAGAGTCTTGCTAGTCTCAAAAGTCTTGTTTATCTAAGTTTTAAAAATAATAGTCTTAGTGGAACCATCCCATCTTCCTTAGGCCAACTTAATGAGCTTTCTTTTCTCAGCCTTTCTTTCAATAATTTATCTGGAAACATACCTCCAGAAGTAGAAAAATTAAGTCAATTACAGACACTTGGTTTGAGAGTCAACAATTTATTTGGAAACATACCTAAAGGAATAGGAAATTGCACAGCTTTAGAACTTTTGGATTTGAGTAACAATAAACTTGAGGGAGAGATTCCAAGAGAATTGGGAAATTTAAGAAATTTACGATACCTTCAACTGTGTTTGAACAAGTTGATTGGTGAAATTCCAATTAACATTTGGAAGATTCCAACTATTGAGGATATCCATCTATATAGCAACAATCTTTCTAGAGACCTTTGTAGCATTCAGATGAATTCAACGATGGAATTCTCAACTTCACTAAAGTCGTTACACCTTCAAAACAATAAATTTTCAGGTGAATTTCCTCTTTTCTTAAAGAATTATAGGAACTTGAGGTCCTTAGATCTTGGAGAAAACAATTTTTCTGGAATCATTCCAACATGGATTGGGCAAAAACTCTTGAATTTGATGATTCTACGTCTTCGATCGAACAACTTTTCTGGTCAAATTCCACTTGAAATTTGTGCTTTGAAATTTCTTCAACTCTTGGACCTTGCACAAAACAACTTGAGTGGGAACATACCAAATTGTGTCAACCATTTCACTGCCATTACAATGAACAGCACCAGTTCAAATCTACTCAACCCTTGTCAAGGAGTAGAAGGCAGAACATATAACTTAGTTCCAGTGTTCATATGGGTGAAAAGAAGAGGATATGAATATGGTGGTACTCGACTTTGCTTGATGAAAAGTATTGACCTTTCTAACAATAAATTATCTGGAAAGATATCTAATGAAATCACAAGTCTCATTGGATTGGTGTCATTAAACTTGTCGAAAAATTTATTAACTGGCCGAATTCCAGAAAACATTGGGAATATGAGATCATTAGAGTCTATGGATTTATCAAGGAATCAATTTTTTGGAGAAATCCCTCCAACCATAGCATGTTTGAACTTTTTAGAAACCTTGGATTTGTCCTACAACAATTTAAAAGGAAAAATCCCAACAGGCACTCAATTGCAAAGCTTTGAAGCATTGAACTTTGTCGGCAATGACCTATGTGGTCCTCCACTTCCTAAGTGCATCACTCATGGTGGAACACTCGAACTTACTGACGGCAATAAAGAAGTAAGGGATGATGGAGTAGATTGGTGCTTGATCAGTAAAGTATTTGGATATGTTCTGGGATTTTTTGGCTTCTTGAGTCCTCTGATTTACAAAAGATCATGGAGAATAGCCTTCTTTCTTTGGATTGATAATATATGGTACAAACTGCAATATGTCAACTGATTGAACAAAAGTAAATACAATATTCTGTCTTGTATTATTAGGTTGTTCGACCCTGTTTTAGAAGATCAAATTCTGTACTGGCATATATATATATATATAGAAAACAGCTCTGTCTTCTGAGTTCAAAATTTCTTTATTATCGTTTATTTTTCCCCTTCAATTTTATCCATTACTACAACTAAACCAATCTCTTCAATACTTACATGCAATAATGATCGAGTTTCTGTGTCTCTATTGCCTGTAAAGAATATTGTTTTCGAAACACACAGTGACAATTAAATCACTTCATTTCTTGCTCTAATTCTAAGTTGCAAAACACCAACGAGAAAATCATAAGGAACACGTTGGTTTCATACCACGGCCTAGTAACTTCTTAGTTTATTTTTTCAAGTAGTTAGTTTTATGTTTTTATTGGAATGTGAATTTATTGCAAATCATGAAACAAAGCATCCACAATTTGCACCCACAATTTAGAATTGTGAGAAAGAATTAACTATAGAGAAAAGTATTAATTCACTTTTCTTTAGGATTTAAAAGTCTTAGGATTAGATAGACATACACTTTTAATTGACTTTCTGTACATGACAAAATAGCTTTTAGTCAAATCTTGACATAATTTGTGTGCACCAAAATTTCTTCAAGACTTAGACCATGCATAAAACAATTTGATTGGGCACATTCCAAAATGTGTCAAGTATTTCATTTTTTTTTTTTTTTTTGGTTATAAAATGTATCAACTGTTTTTGATAATGAAGAACATTAGTTCACGTCAAGACAACTGTGGCCAATCAACAAAAGACACATTATGTTATTTCATTCACTTGTTCACATGGTGAAAAGAGGAGGTGATAAATATGATATATAATAATATGCGTCATTGCTCGATGAAAAAGTATTAATTTTTAAGTACCTAATTAAGCCATAATCTCATTGGATTGACGTCACTAATTTTTTTTTAAGTTTTTTAATTAAAAAATTCGAGTGTTAATAATATGAGATTATTCGAGTCTGTTAATTTATTAAACAATCACCTCTTTGGTGAAATCTCATAAAGTAAAACAAGTTTTAACTTAGGAATTTGTGTTACCACAATTTAAAAAGAAAAATCCCAAGAGGTCTTGCAAAGCTTTGAAAAAAAAATTTCAAGGAATTAATTTTGTTGGCAATGACCTAGTTATGTGGTCCTCTACTCCTCCATTTCCTGACTGCACCGCTCGTGGTGGGAATTCATGACTATACTCAAGCGCCACTCGTAGGGAAGCAAAGACTCGATTGACTTATGTTTCTTAATATAATTTTTTTTACAAGATTCTAAATTATTTATTACTTTTATATTTATCTTGAATTAATATTATTTATTTTTTAAATTTTATTTTTTAATTAATGTAAAAATTAATATACTATTCCAATAGTTAATTAATATTATACTAAAATCTAACATGAAATGAAGTAAATTTATAATATTGTATTCTTTTTATCAAAAATCAATAACTTAATTAATTTTAACTATTAATTAAAATAATTTTATAATTAAAGATGGAGAGAGTAATTAAAATGTCAATTATCCTTGTACGTACAAAATAAGATAGCTGTGACATAGTATATCACATCAAGGAAGTGGGACAGTTGACGATTCACTAATGACTATGCAATAAGACATTAATTAAATCGACAAGAATATTGTATTTGCCACATATTTCCTTTGATGATTATTATAAAGCATGATTATACAAATTAAGAAATTAAAACAGTTGATTTTCTTGATTCTTTAAATAATAACATTTCAATTTTATTCATATTTATCATCATTAAACTTAATTGATAGTGTTGAAATGGAGATCGAAGACTCCAAAAGCCTATCACTTTGCTGTGATTTGCTTTGTGAAGTGTGAAAAAATATATTTTATTATTATTTGGTAATGAAATAAGAAGGATTATTATTATTAAGGGTAGAAAATGTCTTATAATAAAGATTACACGGAGTATATTATAAATGAGTCAACTAAGTTCTATCCCTACATTTTACAAGGAGTGTTCTCTTCCACTTATTTTACCTACCTAGCTAGCTGATGAAAATTTATTATTTTAAAAGAGTATATCTTGTTTTAAAATATTTTTTGTCAAATAATAATAAAATAATATATATTTAATGTTTATGTTATTATTTTTTTTTACTATAAAATACTTTACAATAAGCTATGACACATTTTGAAAAATAAATTTTATCACGTAGTTATATAGATACAAATAAAGATATTTCCACTACTAAAAATGACTTTGAGCAGAGAAATAGCTTCTTGTTTGATTAAACATATATCACTCAAGATCACTGTCAGTGGGTCATAACAACGTACCAAAGATTTTCTTCCATCAGTACTTCTTTTTCAGACTATGAATAACTGGGATGCTAAAGTATGATTGCGTGAATGACGGGGTTCATAACGTGGGTGATGGGTCTAATTAATGCCACATTGTCATATGAATATGTAAGTGATTTTATTTTGGCTATGTTTCTTGTCCCTTTTTTCTTTTTCATATGGTTCTTGTTCTATTTTTAAATTTATGGATTGTGTTCTTATATAACAAAAAAAAAAAAAAACCTACTTTTTTTAGTAATTGTATCTTTGTAATTTTGAAGTATTTCAAAAATTAAACCCTTCTTCTGGACATCAATTTTTTAAGATAATCCTAAAACATACTCTAAAAGATTTGAAACTCAACACTACATCACAGGACCGTAGTGTGTGTATTTAATTTCATTAAGGAATATATTAAATAATTTACTCTCCCTATTCAACCTGGATTTTTCTTCTTTTTTTTTTACTGGAAAGGAATAAAACTTAGGAGGTTTTATCTGACTTTCAACCAGTATGATATTTGTCAATTATAACTCTTCTATCTTGTTTTTATTTTATTTTATACTATGTTATACTGGAATATATAGTTGATTTATCATACTTCAATTTGTTTGTACATAATTAAATTGTATAGAATATATTCACTTTGTTAGTCCAAAAAGTAATACAATGATATTTAATTAAATCGTATTAACAATACCAGAATGACACTGTAAACTCGTAATTAACACTGTAAAAATAGAAAAGACTAATTGTGACATATATACATCAAATTAGGGAACTAGAATAGAAGCATATTAAGCCACATAGTGCAACTACAAAGCTACGTGCATGAAATTAAAGTCTTCCGTTAAGAACTTTTATAACTGCATCAGAACCAAAAAAAAAAAAGAAAATAGGAAAGTAAGAAGTCTAGAAATTAAGTTTTGCGTAACGAAGGTGTCTGTGTCCTTAGCTGCTTCTCCAAGCTATACATATTTTTTCTCAAGCATAACAGAGTTCTAAGCCCAAAATAACGCCTTCTCAATCACTTTGCTCTCCGTTTAAACTACAAAAGAGTAAGCATTTTCCATTCCTCATGGTACTTATACCATCGTTATATTTTCTCTCTGAGGTATCTCCTTCTTATTCTTTGTTTTTCTTCGTTGCATGTTGTTTCTACTCTCCTTTTGATGGGGTGAATTTGTTATCATTTTCAAGGCACTGGACCTTTGTGCCTCCTACCATCAGCTCGAACTGGAACAACTCTGATTCTACTCCATTCTCATGGGTAAGAGTGCAATGTGACCGTGCCCACAATGTTGTTTCACTTAACCTCACTTCTTATGGGATTTCTGGTTACATAGGACCTTAAATTGGACGTTTGAGTCACTTGCAGACCTTTGTGGTACGGCCAATTGGGTTGTTCGGGAAGATACCCTTAGAGTTGGGCAATTGGAGGTTAGATAGACACCCAGATTGGTTACATTTTAATCTAGATTAGTGTTCATTTCCTAGTAGTTTGAAATTTTTTTGGTTTTTGTTAAATGAATGTGATTTTGGACAATTTTAGCTCAATTTATCAAGCATATTAATTAGGGCATATAATTAAATATGTTTAATATCATTTGTAAACTTTTGGTTTACAGTGGCATGTATTTCAATTGTACTTGTATATATATATAGAAAACAATTAGGAGGAAAGTGCATGTAATTTATCTGATACACATTTTCTATTTGACATAATGTTTATAATATAATGATACTCAATATTTCTTTGATTTATCGTCTCAATATGATAGTTATTTCTGTGGATATTCTTGAAAATTAACAAATCTCTATGGGACTTATGGAAATGTAGAGCATCATCAATATTTAATTTTGTTCCTCTCGATAATCATATTAGCACATCTGGAGACTTCCATAATCTTTGTACTGTCATATATAGTACTAACAATGGCTTTTTCATAACAATCATTCTTCTAGGGCAGAGCACGGTTCAGTTACAATCAGTTTTCACCATTGTCCAAACCTACCAACTCTAACCGAAGGTGTGGATTAAGCCAACCAAAATCACCTAAAACTTAACATCCTGTTTCTTGTGGTTTATGGTCGGTTTTGGTTGGTAAAGCTCTAACCAATCAATCAGACTCCTCTTAACCAAAGAAAGTACGAAATTTGCACAAGAGAAGAGGTATTGAGTGTGAGTTGAAGGAGATATAATGAAGAAACAAAAACTAAACAGCAAAACATGGAAAGTAACTAAACCCATTAGAGAGAAATAAGAAAGAAGAAATCATAAGAAGGAAGAAACTTTCCTTCGTGGCTTCACTTGTAAAAACATAATTTGCTGTTAAGAGAAATGGCAGCAATAGATTAGAGAAAGAAAAGGAAACTAGCTTTGTATTTTGAGGTGGATGGACTAAGGAAGTGATTGTGGAGAGAGTTTGGCGGATGCGCCTATAGCATCACTACTATAGGCGATGGCCAAATTAAAATCCAAATTTAAGTTTTCAACTAAGAGTCATGTTCCCAGAAAATTACTAGTACAAGTCTTAATTAATTTAGGCTATGGGAATGAGGGTTTTTAACAACAGAGTAATTAACAACAAAGAAACACAATAAACAGGTAAAACCAAAATCAATCAATGATGTAAATGTAACTAACCTAGAAACTATCTAACACTAGGAGATTTTGTCTTCGACCCAGAGATAAAGTTTAATTCTAGTTATAACAATTAACTAGATTTACCTCAAAATTTTAAGATTAACTAAATTAATTAATTAATTTAGTTGAACCCTAACTAAGCTAGGATATTTGCACTTAGCTCAGCAATTCCTACTATACAATCGCATAGATTATGGTCATTGGAACCAAACCCAACCCCAACCATAAACATAGTAGGGGATTAGAACATCTAAGACTTAAAATCCAAATTTTAATCCACCCAAATCAAATTCTATTTCGTAGAAATTACTCCTAGGATGATTAGACATAGAAAATCTACAAGTCCAACCAAGAATCATGCATAAACATCTTTATACATAATTCTAGAGAGAAACCAGGAATAGAGAAGCACAATTTTCATTAAATCCAAAATAAATATAATACTAGCCTCAAGAATCAAATCATTGGTCTTCAAGTCATCCTAAGTTGATTACAGGAGCTCCTAGCCTTCCATTTTCATGGAGGCGGCCATGGGGGAAAAGAAGAAAGACTAAAACCTAGAGGAAAATGGGGAAAAGCATGAAAAAGAGAAGATGGAGAAGGGATGGCTGAAAATTCTAGAAGAAGGAAGGCAAAGTTAGCTAAAATTATATTCATGCCATTAATAGCCCTAAAATGATCACCTTGCCTTTTACTTAAGTTGCCCAATGTCTATCTTGCACTTGGAGTTGAAAAATTCACATCTATGCTGTCACTTTCATAAATTCATGAAGATTTGTTGCTCCAATCTTTAGCTTAGATATAGAAATTAACCCAACATGCTTTGAGGTGTCCTAAATCCAATCTTGAAAATAAAAATTCCATAATAAGCAAATTGGACCTTAAAGTGAAAAAAAAAATTAATATGAAATATAATTAATTCTAATTAGGCTTCAATTATATAAATAGTTACTAATTAAACAATTAAATACAAATTTGAAATACTAGAGTTAAGTATAAGAGTACAAAGATAAACACTAAAAAAATGTTTATAAAAGATCTACTACATCTTGAGGTGGAGAGAGCTGAGTTTTCCTTTGTCAAAAAGTAAGATTTGTACTCATAAGTGAACAAATGGTATAGAATTAATTAAGGTGTATGATTTGTAATGCAAAGTAGTACATGAAATAAAGCCAAGATTTGATAAAATGTTTGGTTCAATATATAACCAGATCGTTGAAAGGACTACTAAGTGATAAGAGTAGTTCTAGAACTCTCCTTCAGAAGCAATAGTGTACTTTTTATTTATGTATTACTAATATTAAAATTAAGTAATATATTAAACAATATATTTTAGAGTTTTGAAAATTTGTAAATGGAATACTTTTAATAAATATATATATTTTTTCCATCAAAAGGAAAAAAAAAAATTGTTTAGTTTCCACGAGTTTAGAAAGTATTTTTATTTCTGTTTTATCATAGAAAATGTATTTTTATTTTTATAAGTAGATTAGAATTATATATAATTTACACCTTATTTAATATTTTTATTTTTGAAAAAATCTAACTTTATTTAACTTTTTTAAGTTATAAATTTAAAATATTATATAAACAAAAGTAAAGTAGAAAAGGGGATCTCATAGCTTCTCACCAAATTCCAATAACTCATTCTTGAGCTTTGCGTATTCACTGCAATGTATGTATTATTTGCTCAGCGTAGCTACTAAACAACTATAGGTGAGTAGTGTCCTTCCTCTTCTTCATTTACTATATGTTTGAACAATGATAAATTAATAATAAAATAAATGAAACAATGAGACAATATGAACCAAACAAGGGAATTAATTAACGCATCCCTCAACTTTAATGCTCATGTCTCCCTCCTAAAAATTTATCAAAAATTCCCATAACACCCTTTGCCCTATACCCACGCCCCCCTCCTTTCATACCCCAAGCCGCTGCATCTCCTTCTTCTTCATTTCCCTCATCAAGAGTACCAGCCACCCCCCACTCCTCCTTCGTCTTCTTCTTGCCTTTTCCTTTCTATTTCCTTCTTTCATTTTCATTATCCTCATTGCCGAAACACACATCTTCATATAAATTTTTTGAACTTTTTTTTATAATTTTTGTCTTTGGTTTCATGGATGAAAAATGGCCATGGTTATTGGTAAAAGTCGAAATGGCTCTATAGAGGTGCATGCACTGTCAAACGGCTCTATGGAGCTGCTTGGACTATCAAATGAATCTATAGACCTGTTTGGCACTCCAAACGGATCTGTATAACTGTTTGGCACTCCAAATGGACATATAGAGTCGTTTTATGCTCTAAATAGACATATAGAGCTATTTGACACTCTAAATAAACATATAGAGTTGTTTAACACTCCAAATTGACCTATAGGGTCTGTTTGATTTACTAAAAACCAAGGGATTGGACAACACAAAAATTTTTGTCTCTTGTTTGATTTCTTAAAAGACCACAGTACTAGACAAATCCTTAAATTTTTGTTACTCATCAAACCATGGGACAAGGATTTGTCCAGAGTACTAGATAAAAATTTTAACCTTATTATCTCTCAAACCATCTTACAATCCTCTATGCCTTGGCTCATTAAATCAATGGCGGTAAGTCCTAACAACAATTATCAATCGGCAAGGTATTGACAATGGTCAGTGATCGGAAAGGTACCAACAATTGTCAGCGACCAATAACACTTTTTTAAATTTTATATTTTTATAAATTACTTTAATTGTTATAAAATATTAAAATCATATTATATATTTTTTTAAAAATAATAATACACAGTATTAATGTAAATTAGACACAAATGGTATAAAATTTATTATCCAGTGCATTAAACAACAAACAATGAATAGTACAAAAAGTTGTACTGTACCTCAACTTGTGCTGTACTGTTTTATTTGTGTTGTCCTGTATTAATATTAAACACACCCATAGAGTCATTTGGGGCTCCAAACAAACATGTAGAGCCATTTGACCCTCCACAACAGCTGCTCAAATTTGTTTGGCACTATAACTGCATTGGATTTTAATATTTAATTTTATGTTTTTTTTAATGTAAATTCACTATTTAGCATTGTTGCAAATATATGGCAAGGACTAAAAACCCAAGCTATAGAAATCCTAAACCGGAAGAGGACTGCTAGAGAGTTATTTTGGATCTACGATGGACTTATAAAGTCATTTGAGGCTCCAAACAGACATATAAAGTCGTTTAGCCCTTCACAAGAGCTGCTCAAATTTGTTTGGCACTATATCCATATTGGATTTCAATATTTAATTTTATGTTATTATGTAAATGCACTATTTAGCATTGTTGCAAATAAATATTATGAGGACTAAAAATCCTAAACCATAAGAAGACCTCTAGAGACCTGTTTAGCATGCTAGACAGCTCTAGAGAGTCGTTTTGGGTCCAAGATGGACCTCTAGAGCCATTTGGCCTTTCATGCAGTCATGGAATTCCAAATGGCTCTAGAGGTCTATCCTAGACCCAAAATGGCTCTCTAGAGCCATTTTGCCATGTCAAACGGTTGTAAAGAGCCATTTTGGGTGGGGGGGGGGGAGGGGGGGGACGCAGTTAGTTTGGGGGAAGGGGATGGTGATTTTTTAATGGGAGGATAGTTTAGTAATTTTACAAGGAGGGGGTGGGTTAATTAAAGGAGAGGGTTGATAAAATTAATTCTCACCAAACAACATACAAAAACCTAGTAGTCACAATTAGAAGTAGCGGGATTTGTAGCCTAGAGTTCATTACCGGTTGGTTTCGGTCTTCATCGGTTTGTATTTCTACAAACTGTAACCGACTAAATAAATTCAAAAACCAATTTCAACCGCTATAATCGTACCAAATTGATTGAATTCATCAATTTAAGTTCAGTTTGGTAAGTTTCGATCAGTTTTTCATTTTTGCTTAATCCTACATTCTTTATTGAAAAATATAATAAAAAGTGTAAATAATTTATATAAAAAAAATTTACAAGGCTCTAAAGCTAAACAAAGGGCATGGAATAAACATGCAAGGATTGCAGAACCCGAACTCTATTCATTGGCCCTCTCTAAATTCTATAAAAGTCGTAAGTACATGCTGTAAACCCATCCTAATGACTTGTCCTCCACAAGCCATCCTCCCAACATACCAAATACCAAAGATATATGCACATGCATGTTGTTGAACCACATGGGGATTTGTATTTGGGGGCAAGGCAGTACCAAATATCTCGACAAGACATCCAATCCTAATCCTTTTCCTTCTCCACTAGTTAGGCTCGTGTCCAAGCAATCTTACTATAATACTTTTGAAGATATTTTGAAGATTCTCGGTGCTAAAATGGTCTACGATGGACACACCATCAACAGGGGGCCAAGAAGCATGGAAACATCTTGGAGAGTGATTGTTCACTCCCCAAATAGCATGTGAAATGTATGTGTCTCAGGCCTCCACCTCTCCACTTGTGTAGATGCAAGAGCCATATTCAACATCACCCTTTCGATACGTGACAACCCATAAAATCTTGCTTGAAGAAGGTATGGAACAATCTAAGCATTTGGGGTGTCATTTATATAATGGGATGCATGTTTCCATTTAATTACTCGATTTACCTATAATTTAGATGAAAGCAACTTGGAGACAATTAAGTAAGTGACCTTAAAAGTAGAGAAACTTAAAATCAAAATTGATATAACTCACATTGCTTTGATTTGGAACAAACTGTGAAATGTGTTTGTCCTATAACTTAAGTAGTTCGACATGAGGCGGCCTACAATCCATACTAACATGAGGGTAAATAGAAAATATTAGTAAGGAATTCTACTGTTAAGTTAATTTAATATTTCATAACATTAAACTATGTGAACATTAAAAAAATTATACTAGTTGGACATAACATCTAATTACATATTGTGCAAATATAACACATGTCCACGTTACATGACAGAAATTATAGAACGTCAAGGATTACATGACAGGAAAAAGTGATAAACATATTTTCAATCATTATGAGTGCTGCCAAGTACAAGCCCACTAGATCATGACGCCCAATTTGGACATTCAGTGCGGTTATGTCCTTGGAATCTACACAGTGAACATCTTAACATCTCACTTGACTCCCTCCAATCCACTTCAGTCCTAATCCTTGTAGATTGAGGACGGCCATGGTTTGATCGATGCATATGATCCAAATAGGGCCCACATAAGGGGAGTAATCGATCGAGACATATGCACATGCAGCTAATACCTGAGAGCAAGGTAGTGCAAAGTCTGAAACTCCCCACAAGTGCATATCCTTCTTTGAAGATCAACCACATATGTTCCTAGAATTCGGTATTTGGGATTACCTCCATTGTCTATAACTTGAAATGTGTGATGTTTCCTGTCAAAGGAGTGTACCAGATGGATCAACCACATATGCATGACCATTATTCTTTAAGCACTCGTCCATCACCTCACTAAACTTGTTCCATGATGAGCGTTGCGTTATATATTTACAACTATACACAATGAAATATGTTGGAAGCTTTCCCAGTGTTTCCTCAACAACAGATGTGATAAGGAGACATCTGATACTCATCAAGACATTATTTATGCACTTGACATGGTTTGTGGGCATATGACTTTAACGTCTTCCTCCATCATGTGCTCTACTCCATTGCGTTTGTTCTACGCTATCAACCCAATCCCTAACATTTTCGTTGAAGGCCCACAACTGATTCACCTTTTGCTTAAACATGCATGGCATATATTTGTAATCTATTAATAACAATCAAGTTAGTTAAACATAAACTATGTAACCTATATCTCAAGTTTACAAATTGGAGTTTAGAAAAGTGAATAAATATTACCTACACTTGTAAAAGTTTCTTTTAGTTTCTTATTTTTGTAAGTGGAGTTGAAGTTGGAAGCACGGTGGTGAAGGCAAAATACATGATATCCCCATGGTTGTTTCCACATCAATCTCTCGTCTTGGATCACATTCATTATGCCTTGATGGTGGTCCAAAAGAAGACAAATATATAGCTTATCCTTTACTACATGCTAGGACCTAGTGTTTTCTCCCTCCACTATTGCAAAGGCTTATGGGATCACTTTATTTTTGCCGTCTTATCCATATGCGATCGACAATGTCTCAGTATATTTCCCATATAGGTGAGTGCCATCAACTTGTATCAACAGCTTTAGGTATGTGAAGGCATCAATGCATGGCTTAAAAGCCCAAAAAACGCAAGAAAATTGCGCTTTATATGGTGCTTCTCCATCTTCATGTCATTTTCGTCATGTCATGAATTCTACAACACTACTAGTCATATATTGAGTAACAATGTACATAAACCTTGGTAACATTATTGTAATAAATAATAAAATAAATTATTTAATTAATGTAATAAATTAAGGTAAATTTGGAAATATATGGGGTTTTTTTGTGAAAGCTAAGCATAAAAGGAATTTTTTTTAATATGCGTGAATTAGTTCATAACACCTTATATTTAGAACCAGAGGGAGTATGTCTATGGTTGTCTTTTATTTCTTGAATAATTTTGGAAGGCTTGAAGCCTAGATTGACTCTCATAGGTCTAACTATTCCATGACCAATTAAATCAGAATCAATGTGAGAATGATCTTGGGTAAGCAACGTTGACATACAAGTGTGGGGTGCCCCAATTTATTATCATCCAGCCATCACATTTTTTTTTTTTTTAAATTTTCCTGCCTACAACCTCTAGGCAATGTTTTAAAAACTAGATCGGACATTGACCTGAACAATTTACTAGTTCATCGGTTCACTATTTCAACGGTCGAGTCACTAGTTGAACCGAAGAAATTTAAAAAACATATTACAATATATATATAATTCAAGAAAATTAATTTTAGAATTTAATTTAATATATATATTTAATGTAATATATGAGAAACTCATTACTTATGAGTGATAATCCAAGAAAATTAAAATAGTTTAAATATATTAGGTTAATTTTAGATATTTTTAAATAATTCAAGCATGGTATCAAATTTTATATGTTTTATTGTATATACTAAAAGTAACTTAATTGTTCATATTAATATTTTTATAAAATAATTCAAGATTATATGTCTTGTTTTTATTTTTAGTATTTCTTATATATTTTTTTATATGATAAAGTAGTATAATTAATTTTGTTAGAATTAGAAAGAAGAGGAAATTATTACTATTTATTAGATATTATTTAAGTAAAAAATATGTTCACATAAGAACTAAGTAATAAAGTGGCTTTAGTAGTTAGAGTGGAATGTAATAAGCATAAGGTCATTTGTTTGAATCTGCGTCTCTTCACTTCTGTGGAAAAAGCATTTCAAAGGAGGTGGTCGGTTCAAGCTGGTTTAACTACTCGGGTTAGAGTTGGCATACTCGTCATCAATACAATCTAATAGTTTAGTGTCTGTTTGTACATCATCTATTGGAAGAACACGATGAATTAGTTCTAATTCAACATTTACTTCATTAAGATCATATTGTGTCCTTGAAGAAGATGCACCACCCTTGTTATGTTCTCCATGCTCCATGGAATCAGATGTGATTACCATACTGATCGAAACTGGCATATGGTAACTCACTGGGTCAAAGATATTTGTTGACTCAACATAGAGCTCAATGCAAGATATGTCAGAATTGTTCTTGTGATGGCATAACATGACTTACAAATTTTCACGTGTATTTATTATTGAACAAGGAAACCGCTCCACCAAAATTCTACATGACACGTTTGACACAAGTTTATCTAATCTCAAACTAAGACATCTATGAATTTTCTATATGGTGTTAGTTCAAGGGGTTTTCATAAAATTCATAAAATGATTTTGATGATAAAACCATTTTTAGATTTAAAGCTTTTCACATCTCTAAGCTTTTTATTTGTATTAAAATGATGATTTTTGGGTTAAGTTTTACTTAATAAATAAATCCCTTTTACAGTTTAAAGCATTGTTTGCAAAACTTGATGACCAAATCTTGAGCAGTATTAGAACCTTCTATTTTCACATAGTCAACCAAGTGCATTACATTGGAAAAGTCTTTAGGTTGTCTGCTTCACATGCTTCAAAAGGCCAACATCATTAATTTAGTTGATTGGATAATTTTGTATTAATTGTAGGTCACATGCTTAATCTATTGGGTGATAAAAATTTAAGCCCACTTTATTAGGCCACAAAATCTGTCAAGTATGGGCTCATGGCATGTGCAGATTTTGTCTAACAGCCATTGCAGTCCAACGGCACACTGCCTCAGTAATCCAGCAAGATGAGAAAAATAGCTAGCCCACACCTGCGTCTCAAGTCAGAAAAACTGATGGACAATTACAAGGAAGCCTAACGTGCATCAACCCAAGGAAGCTTTCCAGAAGAAGAGTTATAAGGCTAATACAAAAACACAAATGACAAACTTTACAATATCAAGTATATTGAGAAGAAAAATACTTCAGTAGCAATATCTGGTCAAAATTTTGTCTCCAATAATCATATTTTTTTCAAGACTATATAAAAAAGTGGAGCCTCTTAGAGAACTAGAGAAAGAAGTAAGCATCATTTGCAAATACTTTCTAGAACTCTCAAGGTTTTCATTTTCTCTTCTTCATCTTCATACATCAACACTTTCATTTGAGATATTACTTTGGTGTGTTGGGCATATTGAAAAATTTGTTGTAACAACAACACACTTTTGTGCTTGATTGCTTCATCGTCCAAATATTTCTTTGTAAAGGTTGTTTGCCTTAATACTCTTTGTTGTAGCCTTGGTGAGAGTAAGCATAGTTTGTAAGAGACATAGTCAAAGCTATAAAAGTTCTTGGTGTGTACCTTAAAAACACTAAGCTCAGACAGAACTATTGATAAGCAATAAGAGGTTGCTGGAAGCCTATAAACTAGTGGAGATAGTGAAGAAACTCTCTCAAAAGTCTTTTAGAGAAATTGATGTAGATCTTGTTGTGACCGAACTACTATAAATCACTGTATTATTTTTCTTTTCTAAACTCTTTATTTTCAGTAACTGCTTATTTCCTACTTATTATTTATGTTTAAGCTTCACTTAGATTTAGTACGTTTTGCAATTGTAAAATTTTCATAATCAAGTACAAACTACTTTAAATAAAGCTTAATATTCTGTACTTGATTCTGGAACATAAAATTTTATTTTATAAAAATTTTTCTGAGTGTCTTATTCATCCCCTATAAAATACATTTATCTACACTTTCATATAGTAACTCCAAAGTGATGTCATGTTTGATTTGAATCATCTTAGAGCATCTTTAAGGGTGCTACTCCCCTTTGTTGCATAAGAGATTGTTTAATAATTTTTTTGTGGGTCCCACACTGACACATCACTTATCACACTCTATACAACTTAACAACAAAATTCTCTCTAATCATGGAACATACATTAGTTGCATAAATGGGTCCCACATATTACTCCACATCATTATACTATTTTAACATTTATTTTTATAATTTAACATATTTAAAATTATTTTATTTTTAATACACTACATATGTGCAAAATTAATATAAAAAAATTTAATAAATTTACGTAGATTAAAAACATGATGCATAATAATACATTAAAATAAATTAAACAATTACTAGCATACATAATAATATCTAGTTAATTAGCATTTAAAACATTAAGTTACAATAAATCCTAAACAATCCCATATTTTTCCCTGATCATGTTACATATAACCTCATGATCTCGGCGTTGCCTTTCTGGCATTTGGGATGTGTTTGTCATCAAGATTTTCAACTCTTTTGCCTTCAATTTCTCCTTCTCTAAACGTTGTCTTTGCTTCTCTCGCTTCTCATCCATCTTCAGCTTTACTTGCTCTAAACGAACTTTTTCTTTATCTAATAGAATCCTTTCTTTTTCTCTATCATTTTCTTCTTTCTTAAGAGTTGCAATGACATTCAATGCTTCTACTCTTTGGATCAATGTTTCTTGTATTGCATCGTAGTTGACATTACTAGGGGCAGTGTCATCTACTGTTGTTTTTGCCTTTCTTTTTGCCGCTTTTTTGCCAATTGGGCGGACTAGTGTAGGAGATGAAGGGTCATAATCACAACTTGTTGGATCTGATGGATTGGAAGATGATGAGTATGCTCCAGAAGCAAAAGTCTTTGTTCTTTTTAAAGAACATTCAGATGATTCTCCTATCCATTTAGGTTCATCTCTCAATAACCACCACGCATGCTCAAACTTAAACTGCTCACCAGTTATGTTGTCTGCAGCCCATATCATTTTAGCGTCAGATATGATATCATTCTCGGAGCATCCGCTTTTCCTCCTCTGAATAGCTGATTTGTAACATCCAGCAAATTTTGAAACGGCATGATTGATTCTATGCCATCGAGACTTCAGTGAGATTATATCCCTTTCTCGTAAATCGCCACGATACTTGTTGTAATTTTCTTTAATCCTTAACCAGAAACATTATGCTTTTTGATCAACCCCCACAAGTGGATCCTTCGAAATGTTGAGCCATGATTGAATGAGAAGTTTATCTTCTGCCATGTTGAATCTAACTTTTGATTTTTTTTGACTAGCAGATCCTCTTTCTTCTTCAACTTGGGTAGAAAATAGAGGTACTTGAGACTCAGACATAGACCCAATTGGTGTTTCGGGTTCTTTATCAACAGAACTAGTGGCTATTGAAGTCCCATGGTCAATGGAATGGTTACTTGGTGGTGGAAAAATTGGATATTGATAAGGGGAATTTTGATATGAATATTGATATGAATGGTTACTTGGTGGTGGATACATTGGATATTGATATGGATATGGATATTGATATGGAGGATTTTGAGAATTTGGATAAGGTGGAGATAGAGAATTTTGCATGTAATTTGAAAAATATAAAGGATTTTGAGAATTTGGAAAGTTAGGAGATGAAGAATTTTGCATGTAATTTGACAAAGGTGGAGAATTTTGATTAGTAGAAGATGGAGAATTTAAATTAAAATAAGTGGGATCCATGGAAGAATGAAATATAGATATCAATAGACAAAAGAGTTGAAGAAAAGAGAAGATTGATGATTTAGTTGTGAGAAAAAAAAGATCACAAACATGGGTATATATAAGGTTGCAACCCAACGGCTAAAATACAATGTTTAATAATTTTTTTTTTTTTAAGGGTGCAACGGCTCCAAACAGAGGAGGGAGGGGTCAAATTATTTTTTTTTTAGGGGTCCAGTCCAACGGTTCAATTTATAACCGTTGGAATGTATTTTTTTTTTTTTAAAGGCACCCATCTAATGGCCTTATTTTGTGGCCGTTAGATCTCTTTGATCCACTTTAATCCAACGGCCAAAGGGAGGGTTCTAGAGCCTTCTTGCTTTCTTTCCTTGGCTTTCTTTCCTTGTCACCGAGAGGTTATCTCCTTACATGTCTTTTATCTCTTGTGTTCCATGGCTTTTCTTGTTTTCCCTTTCCTTGTTTTCTTTCGTCTCTTTCTTTCATCTCTTTCTTTCATCTCTGGTGTTCCGCGGCTCATCTGAGCTATGAGCTCATGGTCTCTCCAGGTCGCGGGTGTGACACCCAACCTCGCGGTGCTCCTCTTTTCACCTTGTCTCTGGTTCGTGGGTGCTCCCATGGGTGTGATAAACTTTTTTTTTCTTCTTTCTCCTTTCTCCTCTCTGGTTCGCTGCATATAATTGTTTAGGGTTTAGAAAAAATTTGATTTTTGCTACATTTAATTAGAACAATTTTTTGATTGTTGGATTTGGTTTGATTATGTTGTTGATTAATTTCTGAAAAAGAGAAGAAATTGGCTCCAAAATCTGGTTATGTGATTTGCAATTTTTTATTGTATTTTAGTACAATTTGAGGGGCTGAGCATCGATCTCTCAGTATGCATCGAAGCTCTTCTCTCTCTGCCAGCAAAGCTCCACCGTGGAGCATCTGTAGTCATAGAACGACAATAGTTGTCGATGCACAGCTCTGTGCAATGGGAAGATGCATGCCATTAGAGATGGTCTTAGGTTGTGGACGATCATACATATATCCATGTGGGCCATAATTGTCTCTCCTATATGAGACAAGATATCCTACTCATGCTCTCTATTTAAAATATAAATATGCTTCTATCAGTAATAATATTCACAATGTGCATACAAAATGAAAATATCAATAAAATTTAAAATAAAAAAATATTAACAATTATAAAGTTATTATGAAATTACGTGTTTGCTATAAAAATTCAGAAATTTTTCATATTAAATTTTGTTAAAGAAAAATATGACAATAACAATAGTAATTTCTTAGAAATAATAATAGAGTAAAATATATTTTTTACTTCTCATGATTATTAATCAAATCAATTTTGTCCTGATTTTATAAATATATCAATTAAAACTGTGACGTTATGAAAATGTGTCATTTTGATCCTTTTGTCCATCATAATCAGTGGAGGCAAATAGAACCCGCTGAAGTGGCCATTATCTTATGAGCCGGCACGTTAAATTACACCCTGGCACATCCTCCTCTCTCTTGTGCTTTTTTCTAAAGCCCTCAATTTTCTCCTACTTCTGGAATCTGAGTAGAAATCTGAAGCCAAAATCGATTCTTTCTTTCATTTTCCATTTTGAACTCCTTTCCCCAAATCAAATCAGAAAGCAAACAATTTCTCCAAATTAAATTGAAAAGAAAAAAAAAATTGATCTTGAATTGAATTGAATTGAATGGGTTTAGCCCCATAAGAACTTCAATCCCCAAATATCCTAAGAGAACAAATATCCTCAGAGAATCGGTTTTGTTGGTGCTGAAGCTTGTGATGGCCAAGATCGACAATATGTAAACCCATGGAAGTGTAAAGGCAGTGTGGTCGGAAATATCGAAGCTCGACAAACTGTAAACCTATACAACCTGCAAACCCGTACAACCCAGTTTCGAAGCTCGACAATATCGAGCCCCTATGGTTGAAAATCCAACAAGACAACATCCCCCGGGGATTGGAGTGACGGAGAAGAGATTATTCTAGCAAATATCGAGAGGAAAGCGAGCTTCGTTGATCTTCCGTTTTCCCTTAGACTCACTAAGAAGAAATTGCAGTGGAAAGAAGGGTTCAAAGAGGTAGGGGAATCAGCTTGCTGCTCTGTAGAGAAAGCTTTCTCTTCCATGGTGTTTATTATTCTAGAGTTTCATAGTTACACTTCCTTGTGGCACTTGGCCAGGATGGTCTCAGTGCCGGAACCTCTCTATGGTTTTGCAGCAATGAAGAAGAGATACGAGTTGTTAAAGGCATGGCCAAGTATGCTGCTATTCTCTAGTGGTGGTGGTTCACGGTGGATATTATTATGGGGTTTTTGTTAGAATTGTTGTTGGTAGGTATGTTGGCATTGGGAGCAAAGTTCTCTCATTTTTTAAACCTTCCCAGCAACATAAAACGACAGTGTTTAAGGTTTTTTGGTTTTGATAAACTTGGCAGGGTGTGCTAGAGTGTAACTTAATGTGCTAGCTCATCAAATAACGACCACATCAGCAGATACGTTTGCTCCCATTAACTGTGTTAGATGGAGGGATCAAAATAACACATTTTCATAACATCTTGATATATTTGTAAAGTCAAGGGCAAAATTGATTTGAGTAGTAAACGAAAAGACAAAATATATTTTACTCTAATAATAATAAAAACAAAAAATTATAATTAAAAATGATGACATATTAATAGACCTCTCAATAATAAATTTTTAATATTAAATTATGGTAAAGGAAATTATAACACTAATAATAAAAATGTTACAAATTTCCTAAAAAAATAATAATGATGAAAGAATAAAATTAAAAGTAATCGTAGTGATTAAAATAACAATAAAATTATAAGTTTGTTATAAAAATTAATAAAAATCTCTATATTACATTCTGTTAACATTAATAGTTATTTCTTACAAAAATAATAGTAATAAAGATAAAAAAAAATTAATAATTAAAGAGAAAACAAATATGTCAAAATATCAATAGTATCAATTTAGATCTCCTCTATTTTCTCAGGAAAGTTGCAAATCACGGCAAGATATTGAATTGGGAGAAGGAGGAGATCTCATTGTCTGTGGCAGTAACACAGTTAATTTGATTTGATTTTTCACATCATGGATAGTTTTCGCTTTCGAAATAAAACGAGAAAAAGTAGCAGCAGAGCCATCAAAGGCAATTAGTCTCAACAAGAACACTATCAAATGCTAGAAATTAATTAAAATATTATTGTAATAGGATTATCAAATGGATGAAAAGAATAGACTAGAATAGTTAGAATCACAAAAATGAATTCTTAGTCCTCTTGTTATGGTTCTTCTAAACACATAGCTCACTTAGATTATCCTTTTATTATTCTATATCATAATATTTCTGGATTCACGATAAAATTACATTAAATCCATAATATGACTCTTTAGGACACATAGATGAAAATTCATGTTGCGGCACTTTAGGACTCATACATCTAATTGGAAAGAATATTTATCCAAGGCCAATGAATCATCCACTTGGCTACACATACAATTAAGACATAATGCTCCAATACTGTATAAAAGGAGACAAAAAGCATGGAACCTAATAATCAAATCAATGTAACAGAACAATAAAAAAAAAAAAAAAATTCATATACGTGGTCACAGGTTTAGAAAATATAGACTTTATTTCAATTAGCTTTAGTTGCTATATATGATCTCAAAAGCATGACAATCCAATAAGATAATCAAGCGTAAAGGGAATGGAAATAACAAATAAGAAGTAAGTACCTGCTGCCTTCAAATTCAAGGAAGTCGTCTTCTACCTTACAATTCTAGAATGGGAAACTTGATGTGGTACAAGTTTGGTGTTAATAATGTGTAGTGAAAATAATGTAAATAGATAACAATGTAGAGATAACAGAAGAATAGATAAAATAAAAGAGCTTTATTCTTATTTCATTGTGTGTATTCCAAAATGCATAAGATGCTCTATTTAAAGGTTGAAACCCCAATTATCTTATTGTATAATATATGATGAATACCCATTAAAATTGTAATAGGAGATTATAGATAGGAGAGTAAAAGCCTTTTAGGTTATAAGCTAAAGATAATGTCTTATATAAAACTCTTAGAAATTATAACCACTATAGAAATAAGTAACCATGAATATAGACATTCAACTAAATACCATATGATACATAACAATAAATATATTAATATCAAGATAAATATATATATATATATATATATATATATATATAATATATATATATATATATATATATATATATATATATATATATATATATATATATATATATATTTATCTTGATATTAATATATTTATTGTTATGTATCATATGGTATTTAGTTGAATGATATATATATATATATAGACACACACACACAGAGTAGGCAAATGATAGCAGCATATTTATGGAACAATGGAGTTGGACCCCCCACCAGTGAAAAATTATAAGTAATTGAATTACAGAAAATATTTAGTTCAATAGAACGTACCTTTGTAAAATTTATTTTCTCAAAATTATGGAGCATATTTAAGCATAATATATCATTATATCATATATTTAGTTTAATGGAACATGTTTGTATACAATACTATATTCTTTGGTCATGTTTTCTCGAAGCTTCCGTGCAACTATTATCTACTTAGATAATTATTAGCAATAATCAACCAAAAATAAATAAATATTAGCCATTATTGCAAAATGACTTTTTTCACTAGGTATTTTTTATTTCTTACATCAATTTTGGTACAAGTGTAAAAATAGCTCAGCAAAACTAGCTTGTCTCACTATCAACTTTTTAAGCTTGACTTGTAAGCTAATGAGTTGAGCTTGAACTAATATTTTTAGCTTATTTACTAAATGAGCTAAGCTTAGGCCTTTTATAAATTTTACTCATTAATTTGTGAGCTGACTCGTTTATACATATTTATGTATTAATTATCTTTATATATTATAATATGATGCATATATATATATATATATATAAATTGTTATATTATTATATCATTAACTAGATAAATTTGTATGTTTTCATTTCTTTTTGTAGTGTTTGATATTACAAGCACGTAAAGATTTATCTTATTTTAGCAAAGTAGACTTTTTTTTGTTATTTTATAATTTTTTTTTAGAGATTTTATAACTATTTATTGATAAGTGTTTATTTTTTGAAAGTTTAAATGCTATTTTATTTATTCTGAACTTTGTTTAACTAATCAGAACCTTTGAAGTGAGTCAAGCTTTAGTTGATGATATTGTCTCCTTAGTTAAAAGAGAGCCAAACTTGAGCTCACACGCGCTTCATTACCTAACTCGACTAAAGTTTACAAGAATCATGTTTAAACTCAGCTTGGTTTATTTCTAACTCAACTTGGCTCATTTTCAACCATGGCCCTTCACTACCTCCTTCAAAAAAATTCAAATTATTATATATAAATTTTCTTGAGTGACTCCCCTTATTTCATATTGAGCCGTCTTCTTATTAGTTAATAAGTCTTTATTGATTTCTGAACTCATCATTGGTTCTTTTTATGATCATGCGCACCCTACCATTCAAAGTAACTCATTGTTTAAGATCTTTGTTAGAAAGGGGAGAATGTACTCTTCGAAAATGTGCTTATACTTGTTGGGCTATGGTGTTTATGGCCAAACCATAACGGCAGAACTTTTAAGCTATCAAGATATGGTGAAGAAGGAAAGTAATGAAGAAATCTGCAAGCATGTTATGGTGAAGGTTTATTGGTTTAGACCTTCATCTTAGCAGAGAGATAACACAAAATTTAGAGCTTCATACTACTACTCTTAGCAAAATATTTGCCAAGTAAAAAAAAAATTTCCATACATGTAAATATCAAAGGAATAAGAAACATGTCCTTCATGTCAACAAGTAGGTGAGAAAGTATCACTACAAAAATTGTGCCAGAGTCCAGGCACTCCAAATTGATTTTCTGTAAGGAGGGAGAGATTAAAATCCTCATAAGAGGAAATTATAATAGCTTATTACTTTGATTTACGTTGACCAAGAAAAAGCAAAGAAATATATACTTAAGAGAAGAAGCTGAAACTCTTCTAGAAATCTCCGAAAACAGCAAAAAGATCACCATTGATGTAATCATTGTCTACCAAGCTAACCAAGAAGTAAGCGTCCTGCACCTGCAACAGAAGCATAAGAAGGATCACTAAACTACCATCAAAAAGGAAAATTTTTCTCTTGGATTTGGTGAAATGCATGGTTGGTTTTAAAGCCAACCTGTTCAAGCAACTTTCTAGATGCATCACTCTCTGGGTACAAGCTTGCCCATACTCTTGACCAAATTCCAAATGCCTCATCCTTCCACACCATAAAGCTGACTGGATCTACGATAGTCGGTTGGATAACCTCCTTAGCTGGGAAGACCCCCCATGTCACAGCATTCACATCAGTTTTTCCCACATTAGATATCCAGTTGCCTGTTTTATTAACAGCCATGTAAGTTAGAGATGGTCGACCCTTGCATTTGTTGACAAGAGCATCAAGCTTCTCCTTTGAGCAGAAAAACTCCACATATGGCTTATGGTAAACATATCCACCGGGACCGCCCCAACCTGGACCGTGTGTTGAAAGCATCGAATTCAGAGGATAAGTGGAATTAGTGTTCAGCAATATCACGAGTCTGAGAATAATAAATACCCACAAGTATAAATTGTACCATGGGTAGGAAAGAGTTATTCTCACTAGAAAACATGCATTGCTTTTTCTATCTCCCTATTTTCTTTATTAGCTTGTTTCTTTATCTTGTCTTTTTATGTAAAAGAATGAGAACAAACCGAAAAAAATAATAGCTTCCTCTTCCATTGGTTGAAATAATAAAGACAAAAAAAAAAAAAAAAAAAATCCTTGAAAAGATAGCCTTTGTCTAGCTGACAGCAGAATTGTTACATGTAATGATGTAGAACACAATTTTCAGACTATATCCAGTAAAATATACAGCTTTTAGCTTTAGTTCTCGTAGTCACATTTCATGCAAAGTACATTTACAACAACAAATATATATATATATATATATAGAGAGAGAGAGAGAGAGAGAATAACATATGCAGTAATAGGATCTATAACAAGAAAAATCATAAATTGTTCACATGTGGAGTGTATTGTGGCACACAACCAACTCATGATTGTTTTTTAGCAAATTCATCTGATTTATTACGCCAGAACGTGAGAACCTCAACAGTGGAATGAATGGATTGGATTTTATCGCAAATGAAACCATACCTCAGAAGCAGTAAATGCCCTGCATCTAGATATGCTTCATATTATGCATCCTCATTTCATACAGTTACATCATTCTCATCAGCTAAAGCTAGGAGCTAAGTTGTCTAACCTCAGGTGGATTCTGGAATATTTTGAACAAGGGGACAGATGGGAAGATCTTCTCAATTGTAGAACTTCCCTAACTGTCATCTCTTTAAAATTACGAGTAAGTAATACTTGACAGATTACTAGCAACTATTAAAATCTTGTAAAGGGGAAGGAATTCAAATCAGGTTCGTTATTATCAAGGTTCATGGTAATCCAAATTCATGGCTTGCATATGGCTATCAAACTCTTGTAGAGGGGAAGGGATTCAAGTCATGCTCATAATGATCAAGGTTCATGTATAAACTACTTAACGCAAGTAGCAAAGCATCCAAATTTATGGCTAGCACATGGCTATTGAGAGATTTTTACTAAACGGGAGATCATGCATTAATGTAAATCTTTGGATTCTTCACTCACCTGCTGTGGGAGAATCAGACTTTTCTGCATTCACAGCTGGCTGGCTATTGATAGTGAGGAAGCCCTTCAAGTTAATCCTTCCCAGTTGCTCATTTATGATCCTTGTCTCGGGCTGAAGACCATCGATTTCTGACCAAGGACTACTTCTCAATTCCCCAAGGCAGTACATCTTAAATCTCTGTTATGTGTTGATGGACAAATATTTGGTCAATGTTTTACACAAATGTTGACAAGAACAATGTAGCTATATTTCAGTTCAGTACATTACCTCATGAATATCTTCAATGCTTCTCAATGGAACAGCCCACTCTTCAATAAGTTTCTTGTGACGTGCACGTGGCCGCATGAACTGTGAATAAAGTAATGAATGGGATGGCATACAAACAACTAAAGCAACAAACTTAAAAACAAGTAGATGTTTATAAAAGTTAGCACTCAATATTGAAAGTACTAAAGTATTGTTGTATTTAAACACATCTATTTGTAGAATCAAAATTCTGTCGTTTTGCTTTGCCCAGATTGTACCCTTAATAAATCTTAAACTAATCAAGTTTCTTGTTTCTTCATGCTTGGAGAAAACCAGATACTGTTGCTAGCTCATAAACTAATCAAATTTCTTACCTAATCTTAAACTAATCAAATTAATAAGACAATATAATCAAAAAAAGTTTAATCTTTAAGTAACAATAAATAATTACGCAAGAGAACACGCGAATATAGCAAGCCTTTGCTGCAAAGTATGGCTACAATAACAAGCCTTAAACTACTCCTTTCAGTTTTACACTCCTTCATTCTTAAAGTAAACCAGGTACAGTTACTGCCTAATTTGTAAATCAAATTAATAAGACAATATCATGAGAAAATCCATCTCTATGTAACAATAAATAATTACACAAAGTATGCATGAATGTGGCAAGCCTTTGTTGGAAAGTATGATTGAAATAAAATTTGTCAAACGTAATATTTTCTCTGTAAATGAATGCTGGAAAATGAAATGCAGAATATGCATTCATCGAGCAAAACAAATAATTTGCAATAAATAAGTCTGAGATGAACCATGGACAATGAAGTCTGAAGCTCAAATTGAGAGGTAGCAAAACCAAGTGCACCTGATAATCAGTCAATCCCCCATATGATGGATTACGAGAATCACCCCAGCGTCCATGAGGGAACTGGTCCCATCCTATGGTCCTTGATATGTAACTTTTTGGACGATTAGCCCTATGATGGTGAAAGAAAATAAAAAACATTTCAATCAGAGAAAGTCTCTCTCTCAATATCTTGGCACAAGGCACTCCCACTCCAGATCTCACTTACCAAAAAATTGGACGAACATCTTCTTTCACACGGAAGACATTTGCGGGGCGTCTCCAAGGTAAGGACCTCGTGATTTTGGTTTCTTCAATTGAACCAAGATTCTGCAATCAACAATTCAGTTAGCAATAATCATAACAACAAATTCATGCTCATAAGACACTCAAATGTTTAATAGAATTCTTTAGTAACCATTAGAATGGCTAATGCTGATTTCTCCATATTCAGTGTATAAAGGTGCAGGGTATTAATTCCATGAGCTAAAATCTTCTTGCACATTTCAGTTCCAAGGTGAATTCCATAAGACTTTACGGCTTCTTCATTGTCCTTGATAGGCTCTAAGGCAGCAATGATGTCTTGAGGTATCTGGAACATATCATAATATCAAAAGATTATATTAGAGCTTATGGTGCTCTTCTAATCAAACATAGTACAAAGTGAAAATTTAGCGAGCATATGTAGAATAAAGTTCTCTAGCTATTTACATTCACAAACTTGGCCTGTTCGGCTACGATTTTCTTTTTTAAGTTTTAAAAATTTTAAAAATTTTTGAAAACTGAAATTAGGGTTTAGTTTTATCCAAGCTTAAATCTATTGGGTATAGACATAAGTATACTTTGAATTTGCACCCTCACCCTCTCCCACCCACTAATATTCTGCCATTTGGCAATATGCAAGTATGGGCGTTGAGGTTTCCCATCCGTCATTGGGGAGTGTGCGAAGAGAAAGAGTATTTTACATCTAATAACTAAAACGAGAATCCTTTTTTCATGGTTTTGAAAATTAGTTTCAAAATTTGGTTTAAGTTTAAAATCTTACAACTCACAACTACTTTTACCAAACATGTTTTGTTTTGAAATTCTAATTTCAAAACTAAAAACTTGCAATTTACAGCCACCCCGAATAGGACCTTAGTTAACTTGTTTCCTTCTGTTGTGCCCCTTAAGACTAATTTCCAAAAAATGTTCAGTACTGAAATGTCAATATAGGAAACACGGCATACCTTTGTCTTACAAAAGCCAGTCATGCGGATAAAGCCCTTGTAGTTATTAATGGGCATAATTCCCGGGACAATAGGACAAGTTATTCCAATTTTGCGACATTCACTCACAAATTTGAGGAAAATATCAGTATCATAGAAGAGTTGTGTGATAATCAGATCTGCTCCTGCATCAACCTATAAGCACAACATAAACTCATCAAAGAAGGAAAAAGCATGATAATAAGTTACAAAGAAACAGGTCATTTCCACAGTATCCCCTCCTCTCAGGCCCTATTTTTCATTTGAATTTGACAGAGCAAAAGCTAATTCCCTATTTTATCATGTGATGCAATATTTCTCATGGATATTTTCTTTTTTTCCTCCCTTTTTAAGCATGGAAGTCACAACTTTATAGTGAATGTATGCTAAAATTTCATGTTTGAAACTAATGGTAAATAAAATTGCCAACAGGACAAAGCAGTATTAAGTAATCTCAAAATCTCAGTTAGTGGTAAGACCTTGCTCTTCACGTATGCAAGTTCATTTTGATAAGCTTCTGCTGTAGCCATACCATTACTTCCTATTGCATCTGGATGTGTCTCTGAAAAGAAAGACAATAGATTATAAGAGCAAATGATGGTGGTAAAATTGCAAAATGCAGATGAAAAAAAAAAAAAAAGGAGCAATAGCAAAGTTGAAATTATAGATAACACAGGCAAGAAACCTGGGTAACCAGCAACTGCAATGCCAAAGTAGTCACCATAACTGTTTCTTATATGTGTCACCTGTGACAATACATCCATAAAGTCAGAATCTCTAAAGTTGCCAAACAAGATCAACTACTAGACAAGCTGCAAGAGTTGAAACTTGTCAAGAGTAAATTTTCTCCCTAAATATCGAACCAAAAGATCTGGCAGAACAGAAGGATCGTGCAATCAACTGAATGTTTAAACCAATTATTTCAACATCTATGAGAAAATACTGAAAGTTGTAACAAAGGCAAGGGATAAATGGCACAGCACCAGATCACGAGCACAGGCAAAGCCACCTTCAACCTGCACAAATTTGTCCTGACCATGTGGGGGATCACCACGAAGCGCAAGCACATTCTGGAGGCCATTAGACTTTATGGTTTGGAGGGCATGATCAATCTTGTCAACTGGCATGTTAGTGCAGGTGAGGTGCATCATGGTTTCCACACATATCATGTTCTGCATCTTGTTAGCAATTTCCAGTGTTAATTCTGCTGTTGATCCTCCAGCACCCCAAGTAATATCACAGAATGTAGGATTATGGGCCACCATGCGATCCATTCTTTCAAACAGATTGTCTACCCCATCTTCAGTCTTTGGTGGGAAGAATTCAAATGAGAACACCGCTCGATTTGGATCAGCCGCTTCCGCTGCCCATATTTTCTCTACCACTTTCATTGGATTTTGTTTATAATAAGCCAAGAAACCTACGAAAGCACAAGCACAGATCAATGCAGCTTGACATGCAATAGCCTTTTGTCTTTTATATTTCCTAAAAGGACAAAACCCAAAATTTGGTTTCCTCTTTTTATGGTTAAAATATAAATCCGCAAAAGATCTAACCAAAAATCAATCAATTTCAGATTCAATAGCAGGTGAAGAATAAACAAAGCATCATTAAAAGATTTGTTTAATGCAGCTTGTGATGAAGAAACC
Organism: Bauhinia variegata; assembly: GCA_022379115.2. NCBI lineage: Eukaryota > Viridiplantae > Streptophyta > Magnoliopsida > Fabales > Fabaceae > Bauhinia > Bauhinia variegata. Next base: position 13,075,012 of record CM039429.1, on the reverse strand, counting down.
TTTCCATTGTTTTATTAAAACATAAATCCACAAAGATGCAATCTTAAAAGATTAAAGGATGAGAATAATTGCAGATTTCATAAAGGCTAGTCACTGGAAGAATAAAAATTCAAGGAGCATAGTGAGGGCATATTTTTCCTCGTAGATTCTAAAATGCAATGAGCGTAAATAAGGAATGGGAAAGAAATTTGTGAGCGTAAGACAAATCGAAACACTCGTAAATGTAAAAAAATAAAAAGATAACAACTTTAATGTAAGATCAACAAAAAGAATCTGAACGAAGGAAATCGCAATTTATCTCAGAGAGAACGGAGTTTGAGAATTACACCAATGAGGACGAAAAGCAAAATGAAAAATTCAGAGAAGAATCTGGGACACCATCTTAGGAAGGGACTTCTAGGATTGCTCCACCGAATGGGTCTGCAAAAGATTACTGGAATGGGAAATGGGGTTTCAATCGGAGGTGGAAGTGGAGATCCTCTGGTTGGGTTCTTTTAAATCTGCATGAGTGAAGGGGCAACGGCCAAATGGATATTTAAGCACGTGTGCATTAACAACATTTTGCACGTGTAAAAATAGTCTTACCACTGTTTTATGATGCTATTTTTATTTTTATTTTGACACAAATCAATAAATACAAGACAAGTTTCAAAGTGCGAAGAATGTTGAGGCCCATTTGACAGACTGTACGAGGATCATAGCATAAAGGCTTAATAAAACAAAGAATAAAACTCCATTTATTCCTCTCACACTTAGGTTAAAAATAAAATGAATTCTTCTTTGTCTGAAGGGCTCAAACACACCGGTGGATGATGGTTACCAGCAACAGAGACAAAGGAGAAGACGCTCTCACATCTGCAAACCCTTTGTTGTCTTCTTCCCCAGTCACAGTTTCCTACCAACTAAATAGCTACCTCATGGACCCTTGTTCCCGTATCGCAAGCACATTTGGGAATTTCAACATGGGCTTGCTTGGTGGCGCTGCTAAAATCGGCAACAACAACCATAATGCTGAGTTTGGATTCTTGTGGGCTAATTTCCAGTAAAGTCTATTTGTGGGGACTATTGAGTTCTATCAGAGACATGTCTTTCTTTGTTACAAGAACCCTCGGGTTTATCCGTCAAACATCGAGACGACAAAAAGCCAAAAACATCACTGGTTTCTCAACAATCTCAATGATTTAAAAAAGACACAAAAAAAAAAAAAAAAACCACAAAGGATGACTTAGCGTAATATTCTCGGTCAGCTTTGCCTGTTTAGCTTAATATTCTTGGTTAGCTTTGCATAGAATCCTTCCCATTTTAAAACTAAACAGACAGATTAAAACAATAATAGAATAAACCTTTGGGCGATTAAGGAGTATTAGATGAAGAAGTAACATAGCCATATCTCGAGTAAATTATCTAATACCGCTCAAAATAGAGAAGCACCAAGCAGCCATTTTTTTCCATTCAAAGATTGAAGTTAATTACCAACGAGCTTGTTAAAATTTGCAACAAAAATTTACCAACCAAAGGTAAGGAAAAGTAGCTGCGTTCAGAGAAAGGAAGAACCAAACTTGCTGCCGACTATCTCCGACTTTCCAATTAAGAAAGTTCTAAAATTTGTGCGACCCAATTCAGCTGTAGAACAGTAGAACACATAATCCTTTCACTTACGCATTTCAAGTAATAGAGCTGATATGTGGTTTTTTGTTTTTTTGTTTTTTAAGAACACTCAACCAGAAATTCATTGGACACTCAATTTTGAGTAATTTTAAAAGGGTCAATGTATAACTTGAGTTATGTCAAAATGTGAAGTCTATTTTATTTTTGACCTAAGTGTAGGGGGACAAGTGTGATTTTACTCTAGAGTAAAATCTAATTGATAAAACTTGAAGATAGTGTTTAATAAAAATATAATATTGTGTTTGGTTTGAAGATGTTTAACATAGATGAAATAAAAATTAACCATTTTAATAAAAATATTTCTTACATGAAATTATTATATTAATTTGAAAACTCATTATAATATAGCTTCATTTATTTAAAAAAATTACACAAATTGACATATCATTGACTTCTCCATTCTTGCTTAATATTTAATGGGAATTGATAGTTGTATCCCCAATACTGTACACCCTAAATATATGTTTCATGTTTTTAGTTATGATGCAAGGAAAAGTTGTAAATAAAAAAGTATGAGAAATAAAAAATAAGATAGACACAAAAAGAAAAAAGAAGTAAAAAAAACAGTGAATGTATATAAACAAATGTGTGAATAGCATGAATCATATTTAACATACCTTCAATGGGTAATAAGGTCGATGCTTCAATGGGGCATAATGATGTCCCATGACTATTCTACAAATAAACACCTACCTCTTTGAAGCCAGTTTATCGTTGTAGTTAAAACACAAATAACACAATGTTAGATTACTTTCTGTTTGTTTGAAATAAATGTCCACGTCTCAAGTGTTTATTGCCCAAGGTCTTCTATTAGCCTTGTCACGAACTAAGTCTTAAGTGTCAATGTCCTCTTGCTGAACAACGATAATAGCAATAGGATAGAAACTATTGTCTCCATCATGGTTGTCAAACTCTTGATTCAACTCATAAACTCGGTTGAGTTTACGTTTTTAGGATAGAAATTTGGTTAACTTGCATGTGGAATCGTTTCTGGAGCTGACTCACCCAGACTCGGGTAGACTTGCTCAAACTTGCGAGTCTACCCCGAGTTAGCGAGTCTATGTAAAAAAAATTAAATCTGCATAAAAAATAACTAAAACGATGTGTTCTGGGGGATTTTTTTTTTTTTTTTTTTGGTTAAAGCGCTCCATATAAGGACTTGATTGCCCAGACAAATCTACCAAGAAAAGCTTGGGCTTTTTGTGCGAACAAATCAAGATTGGAGGCAAGGGTTTCATCACTGCAAAACTGCTACGATCTGGTCCATCAGAGGCTACTGCTGTAGACGCCAGCAGGAAGACTCTACATAGAGAAAGAGTTGAAGAAAGAGAGCAAAAGAAAGGGGGGGTTTTCAGGTAAGGCTAGGGTTTATCTTCTACTATATATTGTTGAAATCAATCTGGTGTTTTCTATAATCCACTCAGTACCCAACAACCCATATTTTGAAAGTAGTATTATCTCTTGCTGCCAAAAATTCTTAGCGAAGAAACAATACGTGGCTAAAAAACATGAATTTTTTTATCTTCTGTTAATTATATTTTGTTGTTAATGTTATCTTATTTAATTTAGCAAAGAGTGAAAAAAAAAAAAAAAAGATGTCTTATTCATTTGGTATTCTATCTAAAATCAAAATGTCTTATTATGATGTCTTAGACTCTCTTTTTATCCCCACCTCCTATGAACTTTTTATTTGGTCATTTTTGAATGATTTTATCTTGTACAAGAATATGAGTCGAGTCTACAGACCCTTCACGAGTCTACTTAGACTCTCCAGTCTGACAACCTTGGTCTCCATCTTGTCCCACAGCTGACAGCAAGACACCTCAATAGTAGCCTTTAAGAAAACACCCATCAAGACCAATGAAAAGTCTTAAACACTCAATCCAGCATCTTTTATAAGCATCAAAACATATGTAGACTCTTGATGTGGGAAAAATTGTGTGTGTAATGGAATAAAGTGCAAACATACACTATCAATGTAGCTAACAAAGTATCCTAGGTTAGTCATACCCAAAAGATTGTGTAACTGATTACTAAATTACTATGACCACAATATTACTCAAGTGATTAAATTGTAATGAAAGTAATTTAGAATAAAATCAAAGCGAGAAAAAAAATAAAATGCAAGCAAATGTGTAGAAAATTCAATAATTAAAAGCCTAGGATTTTCGATTTCACCTTAACCATATATACTAATTCTCTTAACTTCATCAATGCATTCAAGTTCTATCACTTTCTAGCTAGGATCTCCCTAATTTATTAAAAAGCCCCTCCCGATGTTAGATTAAACTAATTTCAATTATCAATCCAACCATATCCCTATGTGAATTGTAATAACTAGAATTGCTTTAAGTTCTATGAATTCCCTTTTATGGCTGCAAAGGGTCTTAGGTACATTCCTGCCCTAAGCTTCACTATGGAATTAATTCTCGTGGCCTAGATTAACTAATTCCTTCCTAAGTCATAGCAATCCACAAATTTCCTAACTAATTGGCCAGATCAATCAAAGAGTAAAGCATTGAGAATTAAAACCCAATTGAAGAAAACTAGAATTTCATATCAATACATGGTTGGGCTACATCATAGCCCCTAGAAAGACACTTAAAAACTCATATTCAAAGTAAAATACATCATAGAAGTAGAAGAAAACATGAAGAGAATAAGATAGAGAAGAATAACTCAATGAAGCCCCAAGCTCTCCTTTGTCTCCACACTCTCTCTTGCCTCCTTCAATTCCCAAAGTGCCAAAAGATCTTAAACACTAGCCCTAGTTTCCTATTTATAGCTAGGGTACAATTTCTTAATCAAATTAGGATTCCTAATAGCCTATCAGGCCCTAAAGCCCACAAATTCGTGTGTTCGGACTTCTAGGGCACCACAACGCAACTCCTTTAGCATTGCACCATGGCACCACTTGCAAAGCTTCTGGTCACTTTGCTATTTCTCTAGCGCCACAGTGCGACTTCTTGGTGCCATGGCACCATGTACACACCTGCCACCAGTTTGTGGTGGCATGCTCCAAGTGCTTGAGGCGGCGGTGCCAGCTTAGTACTTGAGGCTCCTCTGGCTGTTTTCTCTTGCAACTTGTGTTTCTTACCATTCCTTGGACTTCTAAACTCTTCAATTCCACTTGAGGTTGATTCCTTTGATCCGAAATCTCCCAAAATCATCATTTCATGCTAACTTTTCTACCTTGCTTCTTTAAGCGATTGGTTCCTATAAAATTAGCAATTAAAGTCAAAAGCACCAAATTCTTCCTCAAATTAGGACTTAAGTATGGGAGATTGCGGTATCAAATGGTTATATGAAATGCACTTATCAAACTTCCCCAAACTTAGCATTTTGCTCATCCTCAAGTAAAACCAAAGAAAAGAAAAACATGCAAGGCAATAACCATCAAGCACTAAGACCTACTAACCACATTGGCCTCAAAGAACACCATAATGGGATATGTTGGAGACTACAAACCATCATGAAATGCAAGATCATTTAACGTGAGGAAACAGTCCCATACCCCCAAGGTAACTCTCAGCATAAATAACAGGTTCAAGAGCAAGTCCTCACCCAAGTGTATACTAAAAGTTACCATATGGACAGGCCATAAATCATGGAAAGCCATCATTATCAAAGAGATATAAATCATGGAATGAAGTGCACATACACAACAAATTATCAAGTTTCATGAAATCAAATGTAGTGAGATGAATTCCCTCACAAGGATGAAAATACACTGTAATCTCTCAAGTGTTTAGAGGGTTGAGTAATCACTCAAGTCAATACAATTCAAAATCCCTCCACAGGCTTGCTCATATATCAAATCTCCACCACTAAATAATAAACCTAAAACACTAATCATAGGGACTTTAATGGGGCTTTAAGAAGGGTATGATTAAAAAGAATAAATTGTAGTAAAAATGAAGGTAAAATACACCATGAAGAGAATATGTCAATTTAATGCTACCCTTTAAATTCAATCACTCTCCAACTACCAAGCCTTACACTTATATATTGCTTTTCCCTTATTTCTCATTATTTTTCTTTTTTAGCTACTTTTCTTTTCAATTTTTTTTTTCAGATTTTTCTTTCTTTTTCTTTCACTTTGCCTTTTTCTTGGGAGAATTTTCATATCCTTTGAGGTTATCTCTTCCCAATTTTCTTGACATAGATCAAGCAACATTTCCATGTAATGAATTCACATAATCTCTTAAGGTGTTAGGTTCAAAATATGGTTAAATTCCCAAAACAAAAAAGGTATATGGCTTATAATGTGGTTAAATGAAGGAAATGAAGGCTAAGGCTCAAAAAGGTCAACTAATGGTTAAGATGCAAGGTTAGGTTATGAAAGGCTAAAATGGGTTAGTCCTTAGTGCCCTAATCACCTCAGTGTAATTAGTTCAAATGTGGTCTCAACATGTATAATAGAGCAAGTTCCAGAGAGACTAAAAATGCATGACACACTCACAATCAATTCAAGAACTTCAAGGATGCAACTCTATGGCTCAAAAGCTCACTTATGGCCAATGTTCATCCACATGCATTCTCATTCACTTCACTATCAAAGTATTCCTGCACCAATGGAAATTAACAATAAACATACATTCACACAGAATTAAGGTTGGCTTAGAATTCTTTGAGGCTATCCAATCACAATTCAACCAAAATATAGCAATTCAAGACATCAAATCAGTCTATTAGGACATAATAGGCAATCATGCATTACAAAGCATCAAATTACGTCTCCTCAACCCACAATATCATAGATTAAGCACAGTTTTACCATCGATCATGGTTTTCAATCAATTTTTTTTTTGAATAAAACAAAAACTAATCAACTACACACACACAATCATGCAATTATATTAAAATCATGCAACATGCAAAATCACACTAACTAACTAACCTACTTAGAAAATAGCAGTAAATAGATACAAAGGCACCCCCCAAACTCAAACTAAGCAATGCTCTCAGTGCAAAAATAAAAGAGAAGGGGAAAGCGTACTCCCTAGTGTATGCAGGCTAATCATCAGGGTCATAGAGATCCCCCAACAACTCATCTTCATCACTTGGAGGAGTGGGTATGGAGGGTTTAGAGAAAACTTGAATGAAAATGAGGAATAAGATGAAGAAATGGGGTTTTGTGCATGGTGGGACCCTTGTATTAGCTAAGGTGGTGTCGTGGTCCTAAGGCCTTTGTACAACAGTGCCAAGCTAGGCCTTGCTGTCCCCAAAGTGTGTTTGGCAGTGCCATGGCACCATAGATTTCATGTCACAGTGCCAAGGTCAGGTTTGCTGCCTGTTGCTGTGGCTATGGCACTAGTGCGAAAATGATGCTCCCTTTAGCTGAAAATATTTGAAATACTCCCCCCAAACTACTCTAAAACCTAGATAAATGCAATCAATTGTCCAAGTTACTCTAAAAACTAAAAACAAACCAATTAAACAAAGTTAGAAATTGCAAAAACTTAAAAGAAAAGTAAGTAAACACTTACGTTTCCTCCCAAGAAGTGCTTAGTTTATAGTCCTCAACCCAACTTTCTCTATTTCTCATTATGACACATCTCGAGGGCTATAGGGAGAAATCATAGACTCTTAAACTTCCTTTCCTTCCTTGCTTGGGTTATCAACCAACTTCAGAATTTTTTCAAGGCAAGTTGGGCATCCTAAACAACATTACTCTGGAATTCCCTTGCCTTTACTCTTTTTATTTTTATCTTTCTTTTTATTTATATTTGGAGCTTTTTCAACTAGTTACACTAGTTCTACAGCTTTAACTTCAACCCTTTCTTCTTTGGGTATTCATTTATGTTGCATAAGACAGGATCTTCAAAGAGTTTGAAAGTAGCACGATCTTTATTCACTCTCAGTCTAAGTTCTCCAGCACTCATGTCTACTACAACTTTACTAGTTGCCAAGAATGATCTTCCCAATATCAAAGGGATATTAGCATCCTCTTTTATGTCTAGCACGACAAAATCAATTGGGAAGAAGAATTTTCCTACCTTGATTAACTCATTTTCCACTAACCTATATGGGTATTTAAGAGACATGTCTGCAAACTCTAAGATTATCATGGTAGGCTTCACTTCCCTAATACCAAGTTTCTTGAACATATAGAGGGGCATTAAATTCACACTAGCTCCCAAATCACATAGTGCCCTTCCGACATCAATATTGCATATGCTGTAGGGTACAGTGAATTTTCCAAGATCTTTCATATTTACTAGTAATTTTCTTTGGAGAATTGCATTGCATTCTTCATTAAGCATTACCCTCTCATTCCCTTCCAGCTTTCTCTTCTTACTAAGAAGCTCCTTGATGAATGTGGCATATTTAGGCATCTTGGTAATAGCCTCTAAGAAAGGAATGTTGATATGCAACTTCTTGAATATCTTTAGAAATTTTAGAAATTCATCATCTTCTTTTCTTTTCATCATAAGCCTTTGTGAAAAAGAAACTTTAGGCATATACGTTGGTGGATCATCAAGAAATAGTTTGGATCTAGGCTTTTCTACCTTCTTAGCTCTAGTGCCTAAGGCACTATAGTGGTCTCTCCTTTTTCTATAGACTTTGGCATCTCTTCTTTCTCACATTCAGTTGTTGAAGTCTCCTTAACGTCTGTCTCTACTACCTTTCCACTTCTTAAAAAGATGGCATTAGCATGCTCTCTCAGATTTGTCTCTGTAGTGCTAGGTAATATTTCAGGTTATCTACTAGTCAATAATTAGGAGATTTGACTCACTTGATTCTCTAGTTGTTTAATAAAAGCATTGGTATTGCTAATGAATTAGTTGGTTCTCTCAGTGAGATCTGCTTGTGAGGCCACTAATTTTGCCATTGCTTCTTTTAAATACATCTTAGGCTGTTGTTGTTGCTGAGATGGTGGATTACTCTCACTTGGATTCTTCCATGAGAAATTAGGGTGATTACGCCACCCAGGGTTGTAGGTCTTAGAAAATGGGTTGTTATTACCCATATAGTTCACTTCTTTAGTTTCTTCCTATGTTCCTTCCCCAAGATTACACTTAAGTAGTGTAGCTTGAAAAGAGAGAACTTGATCAAGTTTGGCTAATAGCTTAGCCAATGCATCTACATCTTGGGTACCAACTACCTTCTTCTCATTGTCTTTCCTCGTGCTCCAGTCAGAGGCATTAGTAATGACCTCTTCTAGTAGTTCATATGCCCCAACATAGCCTTTGTTCAGAAAAAGCACCACCCACTGCTGCATCAACCATTGTTTTTGTGTGGGATCCTAAGCCTCTATAGAATACCTGCGTCACCAACTAATCTAGCATGCCATGATGTGGGCATTTTCTAAGTAACTCCTTGAACCTCTCCCATGCATCATAGAGAAATTCCCTATCAAACTAAACAAAATTCACTATCTCTATCCGGAGCTTGGCTGTCTTTGAAGGAGGGAAATACTTGGTTTAGAATTTTTGAGCTAGTGACTCCCAACTCTCAAAAAAAACTCATGGAACGGAATTTAGCCACCACCTAGCCCTATCTATCAATGAAAAGGAAACAACTTGAGCTTAATTACCTCATCTAATACTCCATTGTACTTGAAAGTATCACAAATCTCCAAGAAGTTGGAGATATGAAGATTGGGGTCTTCATTGGGTCCTCTTGAGAATTGATTATCCTACACCATCTGGATAACTGCAGGCTTGATCTCAAAGTTAATAGCCTCCACAACTGGTCTTCTAATGCTAGATAGTGCATTTTGGACCCCCGATACAGTAGCCTTCCTCAGAGCCATGTGCTCTTCATTATGATGGTCTTCAGTTGCCATTTTTCCTAAATCTTGTTAAGGCTTTGTGGCTAATCTTCTTTCTCTTCTATTCCTTCTATAGGTCTTCTCTATTTCTGAATCAGAGGGAATTAAAATATGGTTGCCAGCACTCCTCATGCACCTAAAAAATTCTTGCAGTCAAGGTTAGAACTAATACACCTGAGAGTAGTGAAGGTTTAATTAATAACACACAAGGAAAAATAAATAAAAATAACAATAAATTTTTTTTGCTTGAGTTAACACCTAATTAATTCCTCTAATATCAATTGGCATAACCCCCAATAATGGTGCCAAAAACTTGATGTGGGAAAAATTGTGTGTAATGGAATACAATGCAAGTGTACACTATCAATGCTGGTTGTCATACCCAAAGGACTGTGTAAATTATTACTAAAGTATTATAACCACACTATTACTTAAGCGATCTAATTGTAATGAAAGTAGTTTAGAATAAAATCAAAACGAGATAAAAAAAAATAGAATGCGAGCAAAGGTGTAAAAAATTCAATAATTAAAAGCCTAGAGGTTCTTATTTCACTTCAACCATATATATTAATTCACTTAATTTCATCAATGCATTCTAGTTCTATCAATTGCTAGACAAGATCTCCTTAATTTATTAAAAAGCCCCTCCTAAGGTCAGATTAAACAAATTCTAATTATTAATCCAATTACATCCCTATGTGAATTGTAATAACTAGAATTGCTTTAAGTTCCATGGATTCCTCTTTATGGCTACATAGGATCCTAAGTACATTCTTGCCCTAAGCTCCACTATGGAATTAATTCCCATAGTCTAGATTAACTAATTCCTTTACAAGTCATAGCAATCCACAAATTCCCTAAATAATTGGCTAGATCAATCAGAGATAAAACACAAAGAATTAAAACTCAATTGAAGAAAACTAGAATTTCATTAAATTCATCAATTAAATCAATACATTGTTGGGCTACATTATAGCCCCTAAAAGGAAACTTTGAAATTCATATTCAAAGTAAAATATACTATAGCAGTAGAAGAAAACATGAAGAGAACAAGATAGAGAAGAAAAATTCAATGAAGCCCCAAGCTCTCCTTTGTCTCCATGCTTTCTCATGCCTCCTTCAATTCCTAAAGTGTGAAAAGATTCTAAACACTAGCCCTAGTTGCCTATTTATAGCTAGGATACAATTTCTTAATCAAATTAGGATTCTTACTAGCCTATTAGGCCCCAAAGCCACAAATTTGTGTATGCGGACTTCTAGGGCAGCACGACACAACTCTTTTGGCACCATGGCGCAACTTTTTTGGTGCCATGGCACCACTTGCATAGCTTCTGGTCACTTTGCTCCTTCTCTCGAGCCACTTCCTTGGCGCCACTGTGCTATGTACACACTTGCTACTAGTTTGTGGTGCCATGGCCCCAGGTGCTTGAGGCCACAGCGCTAGTTGAGTATTTAAGGCTCCTTTGGCCCGTTTTCTCTTGCAACTTGTGTTTCTTGTCATTCCTTAGGCCTCTAAGCTCTTCAATTCAACTTGGGATTTATTTTTTTGCCTAAAATCTCCCAAAATCATTATTTCATGTTCACTTTTCTACTTGCTTCTTTAAGAGCTTGGTTCCTACAAAATTGCAATTAAATTCAAAAGCACACAATTCTTCCTCAAATGAGGACTTAAGTATGAGAGATTGAGGAATAAAATAGCTATATGAAATCGACTCATCAACTCTATCAAAGGGAGGTTGTAATTCAATACTTGGTCAGGACATACTCATTTCTATAGTTGAACATAGATTCTAATCTAGTAGCACATGGATGTAATCCCACATCCTTCCATACTAATCTCCTTGAAAAAACTCAACTATGTCCCTAACAATGGCCCATGTTTTGTATGCCTTCCTTACTCCAACATTCACACTATAAGTGTTGGTGATATTGTTTATCACATCCTCATCCTCAATATTGGGGTTGGTTCGAAAGTATTCCACCAATCTTTCTTCCAAGGCATTTAGTAGTTGCACAACCTACTTTGAGATGCCATCCATAAGAATGTGTATTAATAAATGTCTTTATTAGGTAAGACCCTAAATCGTTTGCCTAGTGCAAAAAATAGTCTAAGGACAAGGTGGCTAAGAAGTTACTCTAACCCTATTCTTGTCATTCTTTTGGAACAGCAAATCTTTACCCTCATTGTTAAGACTCATTTTAATCATATTTCAACCCTATAACTCTTTGGATTATTGACACATTTTCAACCTATTTTATTGGATTTAGGTTACTTTTCAGATTCTTGAGTTCATATAAGTGAAAATATAAATTGGGCCTAATTGCATATTTTTAGTTGACATATGTATTCTCATTAGTATTTGAATTTTTGATGGATATTGATGAGTGTAATTTATATAGATATTTTGGTATGAATTCCCTTTCATTTAAGTCCCAAAATAATATAGATTAAGGTTCTTTTAATGCTATTTTACCATTTTGCAAGAACCAAACACCAAAAGGAACCAAATGTAGGAAAATAATAAATTATGAAAATGCCACTCACCGTGGCGAGCTCTACCCAATAAGAACAAGATCAATTCTGCCTTAGCTCGCCATGGCAAGCTGGAGACCTTCCGATGTGACTTTGAAGACTTCCAAGCTAATTGGACTTCTAGGAATCCTTCTCTTACAAGAATTGAGACTCCAAGACATAGAAGACTCTGCAGAATTATTATTCAAGTAGGATTGAAGTTATGTAATTGCAATGTAATTGAATCCTAATTAAAGTATAATTAGGATTACATTATAACTAAGAATTATAACTCAACTTAGAGTCCTAGGATGAGTCCAAGTTCAATTAAATCTCACACGCTGGTGTATTGAGGTTATTGGATTTGGTAGGTTTTATACTCAGACGTTCTAGTAACAAATGAAATGGTAAGGGAAGATAGGGAATTTTGTCGTACAAAGTTCTACAGTCTAGCTATTCAAAATTAATTTACTTATGTGTTAATGATCAAATTTGTGTTATCATGGTGAGGATAAGTCGATGCTAAGCATGCTTTATTAATCTATTCACTCAATTCACTCTTATTTACTTTTCTTTATTCACTTTTCTTTACTTTTAAATTTGCCCAGGATTTTTAGAGAAAACATATTCAAAACCTCCCCTTTTTCATATGCTTAGGTATAGTAAAAATTAGGCTAGTTAGTAGTTTAATTTTCTGGTTGTAGTTTACTTTCTTTTAAGGCAATCCTAATAGATTGAATTAAGTCTTCCTCATGGGAACAATCCTACTTGCTCTATGCTATATTATATTTAAAGGGAGTAGTGATTTAATTTGGGAGGCTACGACACCTCTCTACAAATTTTAACGCTGTTGCCGAGGAAGCAACAATTTAATCTTCTAGGATTGTTAGTATTTGATTTGTTTTCTTTGTTTTGAGTTTCATAGGTTTAATTGATTTTATGTTCTTGAGGAGTGGAAGAATACTTTCCAGCAGCCAAGACTAATCAGAATTGAAAGAAAGGTTCAACATCAATCCACTATTCGAATCTGACACTTCATCTGAAAGAGACACGGAGATGGCAACCTTGAAATAATTGGTTGAACCTAACTTGACAATTTAGCCATTAGCAATAACCTATCCTATCCTTGCTGTTCCTTTGAAGCTCAATTCGGGATTCATCAACTTGCTGCCCAAATTTCATGGAAGGCCAAGAGAGGATTCATACCGCCATATCAATGAGTTTATGATAACTTGTTCAACCATTCAGCAAGGAGTTACTAAAGATCAAGTGAAGCTAAGGGCATTTCCTTTCACATTGCAAGATGCAGCCAAAGATTAGCTGTACTACTTAATGCTTGGATCTATCACCTCATGGCAGCAACTTCACAAAATGTTTCTAGAAAATTTTTTTCCAGCATCTCATATTGGGTCCATTAGAAAAGAAATGTGTGGAATCAAGCAAATCAGTGGTGAGACTTTATATAAGTATTGGGAACACTTCAACAAATTGTGTGCCTCATGTCCAAAGTGCCAAATCAGCGACTAACTTCTTATCCAGTATTTTTATAAGGGATTAGCACCCTATGACAAGAATGATCGATGCTACAAGTGGTGGAGCCCTCGTAGACAAAACATTTGCATATGCCCGAGCTCTAATTGACAACATGGCTCAAAACTCTCAACAGTTTAGGAAAAGAAGTGGTTCATTCTTACGCCCTACCAATGATGCAAGCAACTCTAATGCTCAATTTACCTAGCTGCAGGCTATAATAAATCAAATGATGATCAGTTCAGCTTCAACTTTAGCACTTGTTTGTGGTATATGCACAACTCCAGGACACTTGACTGATTCATGTCCTAATTTGCAACAACCGGGAGAGGTAAATGCTATGTATAACAGAAGGTATGATCCCTTTGCTCCTACCTATAATGAGGGGTAGAGAGATCACCCAAATCTCAAATACGAGCCATCCAAAAATAATCCACTAGGATTTGATCAGATTCAACGCCCTCCACCACAAGTTCAAGCTGCTGACAAAACTCAGTTAACGCTCGAGCAACTAATGAAGCAAATGGGCTCTATGCAAACTGAACTCAAGAAAGAATTCAATCATTTAAGGCATGACTCTGAGAATAAATACCAAAATCTAGAAAGCCAAATCAAGCAACTACAAACTCGCATCTCCAACAACGAAGTGATGGTTGGAAATTTCCAAGTTCATATGAATAATAGGCTACCTTCTCAACTGTTTGCCAACCCAAAGGAAAGCATGAATGCTGTCATGTTATGCAACGGGTGTGAGCTACAACCTAGCTCATCTACTATTAAATCTAGAGAGAGGGAAAATGAAATAGAGCTGGAAAAAGCAGGTGAAAATAGATACATTCCAAAGTTGTCATTCCCTCAAAGATACAAGCAAAAGGAGCAACTGCAACAGCCGTTACCAGCAACTGAATAACCCGAACAGCGCTTGCAAAAAGCACCGAAACAAAGCAGAAACTGAGCAGTAGCAAGAGCAACACTGCTAGCCCAGTTCTAAATAGCAGAATGATGGCAATAAGATGTAATTCCAACAGCAAAAAAAGGAAGAAACAAAGCTGGAAAAATCTGAAGAAAATAGGTACATTCCGAAGCCACCATTCCCTCAAAGGTTCAAGCAAAAGAAGCACGAGGAGGGCAATTAAGAAATCTTGGAGACATTCCGAAAAGTGGAGGTAAATATTCCATTGCTGATGCTATCAAGCAAGTTCTAAGGTACGCTAAATTTCTTAAAGAGCTTTGAACTTCTAAAAGAAAATTAATTAGCAATGAGAAAATTAGTGTAAGAGAAAATGTGTCTGCTATTTTTCAAAAGAAAATTCCCACAAAATGTCAAGATCTAGGGATGTTCACTATCCCCTATAAAATTGATAATACTTCTTTTGGAAAAGCTATGTTAGAACTAGGAGCTTCAATTAATGTCATGCCTAGACATATCTATGAAAAATTGAACCTAGGAAATTTGAATGAAACCTTTTTTATAATTCAATTAGCTGATAGAAGTAATGTGTACCCAAATGGAGTCATAGAGGATGTCCTAGTGCAAATCAATGAATTAGTATTCCCTGCTAATTTTTTTGTGCTTGATATGGGATATGAGGGTCACTTAGGAGATATTCCATTGCTTCTAGGGAGACCATTCTTGAAAACTTCAAGAACCAAAATTAATGTGCACAAGGGTAGTTTAACAATGGAATTAGATGGTGAGGTTATTAAATTTAATATATTTGATGTCATTAGATATCCTGCTGATGTTAACTACTTATGTGCATTGGATGTTGTTGATGAAATTTCCCAACATGTTTATAAATTGAAAAAATCTGATGAATTGGAAACTGTCATTACTAAAAGCAATAGGGATGTAGCTAAAAATAATTTTATGTTGCATGATGCTTTCGTAGATACAATTTTAGCATTGAACTCCTTACATCAAGTGCATACAAAATCATATTTATTTCCCCCAACAAAGCATGTTCAATTTGTTTCATCTCATATTTCACCCCTTACACTAGATTTAAAACCTTTGCCTGAAAATTTAAAGTATGTGTATTTAAGGGAAAAGGAAACTTTACCTGTGATAATTTCAAACTCATTGACCGAATTACAGGAAGAAAATTTATTTAGAGTCCTTAGGGAACATAAGAAGACTATTGGGTGGACATTGTCTGACCTCAAAGGTTTAAGTCCCACGTTATGCACCCATAAGATAGCTCTAGAGCCTAATGCAGCCCCTAAGTGTGATTCTCAACACCACCTTAACCCTCCCATAATGGAAGTAGTACAAAAAGAAATTCTTAAGTGGGTAGAGGCAGAAGTTATATACCCCATAGCTAATTTAGAGTGGGTTAGTCCTATTCATGTAGTCCCTAAAAAGGGAGGCACCACGGTAGTGACCAACCAATAGGGAGAACTTATACCCACACATGTTCAAACAGGTTGGAGAGTTTGCATAGATTATAGGAAACTAAATAAAGCCACGAAAAAAGACCACTTTCCTTTCCCATTCATAGACAAAATGTTAGAGAAATCAACTGGTCATTTATTCTTCTGTTTCCTAGATGCATATTTTGGATATTTGCAATACCAATTGCACCAGAGGATCAGGAGAAAACCACTTTCACCTGCTCATTTGGCACCTATGCATTCAAACGCATCCCATTTGCTTTATGCAATGCACCTGCCACATTTCAAAGATGCATCATGAGTATTTTTTCTGATTTTATTGAAAAATTCATGGAAGTTTTTATGAATAATTTTACTATACATGGAAACTCCTTTGATAAATGCTTGCATTATCTAGCATTAGTCCTTAGGCGCTGCATTGAAACCAATCTAATTCTGAATTTTGAAAAATGCCATTTTATGGTTGATCATGGTGTTGTCTTAGGACATGTTGTTTCGGCTAAAGGGTTGGAGGTGGACAAAGCTAAGGTAGAAGCTATTCAGACCTCACAATATCCATCTACAGTTAAAGAAATTCGATCTTTTCTAGGGCATGTGGGTTTTTATAAGCATTTTATAAAGAATTTTTAAAAAATTGCCTCTCCCCTATGTGCTCTATTGACCAAAGATGGTGAATTTATTTTTTCTGATAATTGTAAGTGTGCTTTTGATGAACTGAAAAAATGTTTGATCACACCTCCCATTGTTTAAGCCCCAAATTGGGCACTGCCTTTTGAATTGTATGTGATGCCTCAGACAAGGCAGTAGGTGCCGCACTTGGACAGAGGAAAGCTAAGCAATTTTATGTTATATGCTATGCTAGTTGCACTTTAGACCCTACACAATGCAATTACACTGTCATTGAGAAAGAATTGTTTGCCATTGTGTATGCTTTAGAAAAATTTAGATCATATTTGCTGGATGTTAAGGTAATTGTATTTTCTGACCGTACTGCCCTAAAATATTTGTTGCAAAATAAAGAGGCCAAACCTAAGCTACTTAGATGGATTTTACTCCTACAAGAATTTGACCATGAAATTAAGGATAGAAAAGGTTTAGATCACCGTATAGCTGATCACCTAAGTAGAATCCAAACTGGGGAAACTAGTAGAGAACTAGGGGATTTTTTTCCTGATGAACAGTTATATGCATTGGCTAGTACTATTCCTCAGTATGCTGACATTGTTAATTATTTAGTGACTGAAACTTTTCCCCTAGATTTACCTAAGCATGCTAGAGAGAAAATTAAATCCCAAGCTAGGTTCTACTTATGGGATAACCCTTACTTATGGTACTCTTACAGCGATCAAGTCATTAGGCGCTATTTAGATGAAGCTGAAATTTTTTCTGTGTTAAAATTTTGTCATTCCCGTGAGGGAGGAGGTCACTTTGGACCCAAAAGAATAGCACACAAGGTGCTGGAGTGTGGTTTCTATTGGCTCACTATTCATAAAGATTGTTTTCACTTCTGTCGTGCATGTGAGCTATGCCAGAGGACTAGTAATATTGGTAATATAAATCAAATGCCACTTTATAATGTTTTTGTCTGTGAAATATTTGATGTATAGGGCATTAATTTCATGGGCCCATTTCCCCCTTCCTTTGGGTATGTATATGTCTTGGTTTATGTTGATTACTTGTCAAAATGGGTAGAAGCTTTCCCTACTAAGAATGATGATGCGAAAACTGTAGTCGGGCATATAAAGAATGACATTGTGAATAGGTATGGGATGCCAAGAGCAATAATCAGTGACAAGGGCACACACTTCTGTAACCGTACCTTAAAAGCTTTATTAGACAAGTTTCAGGTCACTCATAAAGTGTCTACTGCTTACCACCCCTAAACAAATGGACAAGCTGAGAGTACTAATAGGGAAATAAAGGGAATTTTGGAAAAAATTGTTAGACCTAATAGGAAGGACTGGAGTTTGAGATTAGGTGATGCTTTATGGGCCATACGAACAACATATAAAACTCCCAATGGCATGTCACCTTATAGGATTATTTTTGGCAAAGCTTGTCACTTCCCTGTAAAACTAGAGCATAAATCTTTTTAGGCTATTAAACAATGTAATCTTGATTACAATCTAGCTGGGAGAGAGCAAAAATTACAACTTCAAGAACTAGAGGAATTGAGGTTAGAAGCCTATGACAATTGGTTCATATACAAGGGCAAATCCAAAGCATTTTCATGATGCTAAGTTAACTAGGAAATAATTTCATGTAGGCAAAAAGGTGCTGCTTTATAATTCAAGACTGAAGTTATTTCCTAGAAAACTTAAGTCAAGATGACTTGGACCATTTGTTGTCACTCATATCCATCCTCATGGGGCTATAGAAATTAGGAGCCTTGACACTAACAAAATTTTCAAAGTAAATGGACACAGGTTGAAGCATTTTTATGAAGGTGATGCTCCCTGTATAGTGGAGGCAATTCGGCTAGAAGATCCATGAGCAAAAAGAAGGTCGAGTCATCGACATAAAATACAAGTGCTTCATGGGAGGTAACCTACGTTAATTTCAGGGAAGTATGCATACTTTTCTGTCATGTTTTCTTATTTTTATTTCTATCTATGTTTTCCATTTTAGTTTTTTTTTTTTATATATTTTTCTTGCATTAGAGACAATGCAAAATTTAAGTGTGGGGGAGGAATGGAAAATTATGCATGTTTGCTTGACTTAACTACTCTCTACATCCGATTTTTTGCATCTTCTTCTTAGTTCTGCATTCAAGAGAAAACAAGAAAATCTCTTGAAAGTGTAGTCCTATATTAAATGAGTATAACCCATGGCATAAGTGAGATGGCTGAGTGGATCCTAAACTCAAAAGTAAAATCTCAAACCTATACATTGTATAACGTGATTGACATGAGATCCAAGTGAGCTATTTGAGCTAAGTGAAAGGTTGGGACATTCATGCCAACTTGAGAGTTCATATAATATTTTCTTCATGTGTGTATTTTGTTCAATCTAGGGTATAGACCTCTGAAATTTGCTCTAAGCCTTGCAAATGCCACAGATTTAGAGTTGTATTTGCATACTGAAAAATGATTAAGGCACTAGGATTTTAACACCACATAAGCCCAAATTGCCTTTCCTTACCCAATGATATATATTTCCACTAGTTGACCACTTTTGAGCCTTAGCCTTCCTTTCTTTTAAGCACATTATAAGCATGTACCATTCCTTTGATTTACTCATATTTTTGAACCCAACACCTTAGAGGATTGTGTGAAGTTATGGCATGGAAAGGTTGCCTAGTTAGTAACTAGGGAAGTGGAAAGAAAGAGTCTCAAAGATATGAAAATCTCCCAAGAAAAAGCAAAGTGCAGAAAAAGAAAAAGAAAAAAAAAATTCTGTAAAACCAATTCTGGAAAAAGGAAAAAAATGATGAACGAAAAAAGATATTATTAGAAAAGAAAAGAAAAAAATAATCTGCAAGAAAAGCAAAAGCTTGAAAAAGAAGGGAGAAGTAAAATATGTAAGTATGAGGCTTGATAATTGAAGAATAAGTGAGCTTGAAAGGGTATGCCTTGAATTCACATAATCTCTTCTTGGTGTAGTTTGACCTTTGATTTCATCACCATTAATCCTTTTTACCTTCCCAAAGCCCCATTACAACCAAGGAAAAGTCCTTTTGATTCAAGTATGCAATGTGCTCTAAGAGGTGAAGGTAAGACTGAAAATCAAATTTGGTAGCTCTTGCTCTATGATTATGAACTTGAGAGTAAACACTTTAGACCCAAAAACTTGAGAGAACTTGAGCATAAACACATATATCCAGTGAGGATCATTCACATTACGCATTGTGCAATCTAAGAAACTAAAATATGAGATAGGAGTCTTTGCTTAATGACATATCTACTTATGTTTGTGAGGTGATGACTTGCTTAATATGATATGACTACAGTTTTCAAGAGAGTTATCTTTGTTTTGTTTTTAGTTTGATCGAGGACGATGAAGAGTTTAAGTGTGGGGGAATTTGTTAAAATTCATTTTAATCATATTTCAACCCCATAACTCTTTGGATTATTGACACATTTTCAGCCTATTTTATTGGATTTAGGTTACTTTTCAGATTCTTGATTTCATATAGGTGAAAATATAAATTGGGCCTAATTGCATATTTTTAGTTGAAATATGTATTCTCATCAATATTTGAATTCTTGATGGATATTGATGAGTGTAATTTATATAGACATTTTGGTATGAATTTCCTTTCATTTAAGTCCCAAAATAATATAAATTAAGGTGCTTTTAATGTCATTTTACTATTTTGCAAGAACCAAACACCAAAAGGAACCAAATGCAGTAAAACAGTAAATTACAAAAATGCCACTTGCCGTGGCGAGCTACTCTCCTCGCTGTGGTGAGCTCTAGCCGAGAAGAACAAGATCAATTCTGCCTTAGCTCGCCATGGCAAGCTGGAAACCTTTCGATGTGACTTTGAAGACTTCCAAGCCAATTGGACTTCCGAGAATCCTTCTCCTACAAGAATTGAGACTCCAAGATATAGAAGACTCTCTAGAATTATTATTCAAGTAGGATTAAAGTTGTGTAATTGCAATGTAATTAGAATCCTAATTAAAGTATGATTAGGATTACATTATAACTAAGAATTATAACTCAACTTAGAGTACTAGGATGAGTTAAATTAGGAATGAAGATATTATAAATAGAAAGGAGGACTGAGAAGCAAGGTACCACACATCCAAGAGACAACACATTATTGCTGAAGATCAACACATCCTATGCCACACATCAAGAGCTGAAGAAATCTATTGCTGCTTGTCCCTATTCCCGAAATATTAGTATTCTTTTTTTTTTTTTGTTTATTTTTGTTCAAGTTTACCATGTTTTCATTCCAGAATTTTGGTAGATCTATTATCATGGTAGCTTAAATTCTTATATGCTTAGCTAGACTTATCTAAGTCATGATACTAAATTTGTGAGACTAGATTAAGATTTGAATGTTTGATAAATTGATTTTGAGTATTCTAAATTTTTTTGACAACATTGCTATTGAATCTATTTGGATTTGTTTGGAGTGGCTAACCAACCTATTCGGATGATTCATACTGTTAGCCAATTAATTAAGTCTAGAACCTTAATTAGTTAGCACAAGTAACAACTTGTAGAGAGGTGTCGTAGCCTCACAAATTAATTCACTGCTCCCTTGAAATTATATAATATAATATAGGGCAAGTAAGATTGATCCCACGAGGAAGCGTGTATTTAATCTAATAGAATTGCTTTAAGAGAAAAGAAATAACAAAAAAGTAAACTACCTAGATGAATTACCTAAGAACTAAACACACGAAAGGGGAGGTTTTGATTATGAACTACTATTAAAAATTCTGGTCAGATTAAGAAATTAATAAAAGAGAATAAAGAGAAGTAGAGCAAGTGAATTGAGTAGATTGAGTAATAGAATTAATAAGGCATGCTTAGCATCGACATACCTCACCATGATAACACAAATTCGATCATTGACACATAGGTAAATTAATTTTGAATAGCTAGACTATTGAACTTTGTACGACAAAATTCCCTATTTTCCCTTACCGTTTGTTTTGTAACTAGAACGTTTGAGCTCAAAACCTACCAAGTCCAATAACCTCAATACACTAGCACACAAGATTTAACTGAACATGGAGCATTAAGATCTATGGAAAACATCATCTAACCTAAACCATAAAGGTCCATCAGCGGCTTTATGTTATTCATATCTAAAATTATTCTAATCAATCCAATTCTAGGATTAACTAGTTGTTACTTGTGCTAATTAATTAAGGTTCCAGACTTACTTAATTGGCTAACAATATGAACCATTCAAATAGGTTGGTTAGCTACTCCCAACAAATCCAAATAGATTCAGTAACAATGATGTCAAATAATTTCAGAATACTCAAAATCACTTTATCAAACATTTAGATCATAAACTTGTCTCACAAACTTGGTATCATGGCTTAAATATGTCTAGCTAAGCATAAAAGGAATTAAGTTGCCATACTAACAGATCCAGCAAAATTCTGGGCTGAAAGCATGGTCACTTGAAAAAAAAAAAAAAACTAGTTTCTACAAAAGGACAATGGATGTCTTCAACTCTTGGATGCGTGGCTCTTGGTGGTGTTGTGTGGATGAGTTCCAGATCTGGCAGCAGCTCTGATAGTTGTGTGTTGTGTTGGCGTGGTGCTTTTTCAGATATGCCCTCTTGATATATATATAAGGAATTAAATCCTAATCCTATTCAGCCTTGGCATCTTCCAGCTAGAGGGAAAACATAATTCTTTTCCAACTCCAACTCCTCTTTTTAGCTATTTGATAAGTCCTTCTTTGATGAGGAAATTAATTATATTGGTATTGGAGTTGGCTTAGGATTCTCCTTTTTATATTTTCAGCTCTACTTGGATATTTAATATACTTATCCTACTTCTACTTAACATAGGACTCTTAGATGCATTATAAATTAAATTACAAAGTCATTCCTAATCATACTCTAACTAGGACACCAAGTGGATATATTTTTCCAAGACTTTAATTCCACTTTAATCATGCTTCCAAAGAGTCTTCCAAGCTTAGGAGTCCCAATCCTTGTATGATAAGGCTTCCCGGTAGTTGAATTGGCTTAGGACTCTTCAAAATAGCTCTAGAGGTCATCCAGCTCGCCACGACGAAGGCCCTAACTCGCCATGGCGAAGCATGGCAGAACTGGCAGCATTGCTCTCTGGTTCACCTTGCCACGGTGAGGAGGGTAGCTCGCCACAGCGAGCTCTAGCAGAATTGCCATTCTACCTCTTTTTAGCTTGGCTCTTCAATGCTTGTCAATGCTTGTTCTTGGCATAGAAATTAATCACTTGTGAAAATACAAATGTTAGTTAAAAACATGTAATTAAGCTCAATTTATATAATCATCCATATGCATTCAAGAATCTAAAAAATGATTTAAATCAAATGGAATAGTGTTAGATCTCATCTTAGTCACATTTTAACCCCATATTTTCTTGGTTTAGTGACACATTCTTAGGCTATTTCATTTGATTTAAATCACTTTTTAGATTCTTGAATGCATATGGATGATGATATAAATTGAGCTTAATTGCATGTTTTTAATTAACATTTATGTTTTCACAAGTGATTAAATTCTATGCCAAGAACAAGCAAGAACAAGCATTGAAGAAACAAAGCTGGAAAACAGAAAAATGGCAATTCTGCCAGTGGGCGCCATGGCACCCAGTTCTAGAGACCATCGCTGCCAATTCTGCCAGTGGGCGCCGTGGCGCCCAGAACCCGCATTGATGCGATTTTAAGGAGTTTTAAACCAAGTCAACTACCAAGAAGCCTTGTCATACAAGGATTGGGATTCCTAAGCTTGGAAGACTCTTTGGAGGCATGATTAAAGTGGAATTAAAGTCTAAGAAAAATATATCCATCTAGTGTCCTAGATAGATTATGATTAGGATTGACTTGTACTTGAAAATATAATTTAATTAAGAGTCCTATTTTAAGTCTAACTAAGAGTGGATATATTATAAATAGGCAAGGGAGCTGGAGGGGAGAAGAACAATGCCAACATTGCCATATTCAGAGCTGCGGCTAGGTCTAGAACTCATCCATGCACACCACCAAGAGCCACGCATCAAGAGCCAAAGACATCCACTGTCCCTTTTGCCAAAACTAGTATTTTCTCTTCTGTTTATTTTTGTTCAAACAACCATGCTTTCAATCCAGAACTTTGTTGGATCTGTTAGTATGGTAGCTTAAATTCTTTTATGCTTAGCTAGACATATTTAAGCCATGATACTAAATTTGTGAGACAAGTTTATGATTTGAATGTTTGATAAATTGATTTTGAGTATTCTAAAATTATTTGACAGCATTGTTATTGAATCTATTTGAATTTGTTTAGAGTAGCTAACCAACCTATTTGAAGTATTCATATTGTTAGCCAATTAAGTAAGTCTGGAACCTTAATTAATCAGCACAAATAACAACTAGTTAATCCTAGAATTAGGTTAATTAGAATAATTTCATATCTGAATTACATAAAGCCGCTGGTGGACCTTTATGGTTCAGGTTAGATGATGTTTTCCATAGATCTTAATGCTCCAAGTTTGGTTAAATCTCATGCGCTAGTGTATTGGGGTTATTGGACTTGGTAGGTTTTATGCTCAGACGTTCTAGTATTAAAACACACAGTAAGGGAAGATAGGGAATTTTGTTGTACAAAGTTCTACAGTCTAGCTATTCAAAATTAATTTACCTATGTGTCAATGATTGAATTTGTGTTATCATGGTGAGGGTATGTCGATGCTAAGCATGCCTTATTAATTCTATTACTCAATTCACTCGATTTTCTTTGCTCTACTTCTGTTTATTCACTTTAATTTACATTCTGCCCAAAATTTTTATTTCAGCAATTGTCTACTCAAACCCCCCCTTTCGTGTGTTTAGTTCTTAGGTAATTCCTCTAGGTAGTTTACTTTTCTGTTATTTCCTTCTTTTTAAAGCAATCCTTTTAGATTAAATTTACGCTTCCTCGTGGGATCGATCCTACTTGCCCTAACTATATATGATATTTTTAGGAAGTAGTGAATTAATTTGTAAGGCTACGACACCTCTTCTACAAATTTTGGAACCATTGTTGGGGAAGCAACAATTTGTTGAAGCAACTCCAGGGCACATGATTGATTCATGTCCTAATTTACAACAACCAGGAGAGGTGAATGCTATGTACAATAACAAAAGGTATGATCCCTTTGCCCCTACCTACAATGAAGGGTGGAGAGATCATCCAAATCTCAGATACGGGCCACCCAGAAATAATCCTCCAAGATTTGATCAAGTTCAACGCCCTTCACCACAAGTGCAAGCTACTGACAAAACTCAATTAATGATCGAGCAACTAATGAAGCAAATGGACAAGAATTTTACTGAATTGAAGCATGATTCTGAAAATAAATTCCAAACTCTAGAAGGCCAGATCAAGCAACTACAAACTCGCATCTCCAACAATGAAGTCACTCTGGGGAACTTCCAAGCCCAAATGAACAACAGGCTGCCTTCTCAACCATTTGCCAATCCAAAGGAACTGTGAATGCTATCATGCTACGAAGCGGGCGTGAGCTGCACCCTAATTCATCTACTGTACAACCAAGAGATAGGGAGGACGAAATAGAAATTCTGCTTGAGCAAAAGAAGCAACAGCAGCAACCGTTGCCAGCACCTGAACAAACCGAGCAGATTTTGCAAGAAGCACCGAAGCAAGGCAAATCTGGGCAGCTACAAGAACAAAGCTGCCAGCCCAATTCTGGACAGCAAAATAGCAGCAATAAGACGCTATTCCAGCAGCAGAAAAAGGGAGAAACAAAGCTAGAAAAATATGAAGAAAATAGGTACATTCCAAAGCCTCCATTCCCTCAATGGTTCATGCAAAAGAAGAACGAGGAGGCCAATTAAGAAATTCTAGAAACATTCAGAAAGGTTGAGGTAAATATTCCACTACTAGATGCTATCAAGCAAGTTCCAAGGTACGCTAAATTTCTTAAAGAGCTTTGCACTTCTAAAAGAAAATTAATTGGCAATGAGAAAATTATTGTAGAGGAAAATGTTTCTGCTATTTTCCAAAAGAAAAAACCTACAAAGTGCCAAGATCCAGGGATGTTCACTATTCCTTGTAAAATTGGTAATACTTCTTTCAAAAAAGCTATGATAGACCTAGGAGCATCAATTAATGTCATGCCTAAAAATATCTATGAAAAATTAAACCTAGGAAAATTGAATGAAACTGGCATAATAATTCAATTAGCTAATAGAAGTAATGTTTACCCAGATGGAGTTATAGAAGATGTCCTTGTGCAAGTCAATGGATTAGTATTCCCTGCAGATTTTTACATGTTAGATATGGGAGATGAGGGTAAGCCAGGGGACATTCCATTGCTTCTAGGGAGGCCATTCTTAAAAACTTCAAGGACTAAAATTGATGTACACAATGGTAGTTTAACAATGGAATTTGATGGTGAGGTTATTAAATTTAATATATTTGATGCCATAAGATATCTTGCTGATGTTAACTACTTATATGCATTGGATGTGATTGATGAAATTTCC